>APFE030473975.1:168272-284222 GCA_000404065.3 Pinus taeda | reverse complement strand
TCTTTACATCTAACTGCTCAAGATGCAAATCTTCAACTGCCACTAGACTTAAAATAGTTCTGATTGAATTCATTTTAACAACAGGAGAAAATATCTCATCAAAATCAATACCTTTCTTCTGTGTAAACCCCTTCACCACAAGTCTAGCTTTGTACCTCTGTTTTCCTCCATCTTCTTCCTTCAACCTATAAACCCATTTATTCTGCAATGTAGTTTTACCTGCAGGCAACCTGACTAAGTCCCAAGTCTAATTATGCATTAAGGAGTCCATCTCTTCTTCCATGGATACCTCCCACTTCTTCCTGCTTTCAACATGCATTGCTTCTTCATAACATTCAGGTTCACCGGAATCAGTCAACAATAAATAATATAATGAAGGAGAGTATCGTTCAGGGGGTCTACTTATCCTGGTAGACCTTCTAACACCACTTTCAGGTGTTTGGGGTGCCTGCTGTTGTTGTGGTAGTTGCTGCTATTGTGGTTGTTGATTATTATTATTTTCAAGCACCTTTACTTTTTCAGTGATTTCATCAAGAACTGTGTATTCCTTGTTTTCTTTTTCCTATTTCTTTTCCTGCAACTCATTCTTATACAAGACCTTTTCATTGAATATTACATCTCTGCTCCTAATGATTTTGTGATTTTCATAATCATATAAGCAATAACCAAAACCGTTAACACCATATCCAATAAAGGTACATTTCTTTGACTTTGCCTCAATCTTTGTTCTATTTTCTTTATCAATATGGAGAAAGGCCTCACAACCAAAAGGCTTTAGAAAAGAGTAGTTTACCTTTTTACCTGTCCATGCTTCTTCCGGAACACCACCATCCAAGGAACTTGAAGGCCCTTTATTTATTAGATAAACAACAGTATCTACATCATCTGCACAAAACTGTAAAGGCAATCCTGCATGCAATCTCATGCACCTTGCACGATCCATGATTGTTCTGTTCATCCTTTCTGACACACCATTTTCTTGTGGTGTTCTTGGAACTGTCTTCTCTCTACGAATTCCATGCTCTGAATAGTACCTATCAAACTCTTTGCTGCAATATTCACCTCCATTGCCTGATCTAAGACACTTCAATTTCTTTCCCGTCTCAATCTCAACCAAAGCTTTCCATTTCTTAAAAGTATCAAATACATCAGATTTATTCTTAATACAATAAATCCAAGTTTTTCTAGTTGCATCATCAATAAAAGTAACATAATAACGAGAGCCACCGAGAGATGATGCCTGAGCAGGTCCCCATACATCTGTATGCACAAGCTCTAATTTTTCATTCTTCTTTTCTTTCCCAACTCTGAGAAATCTGACTCTCTTTTGTTTTCCATAAATGCAATTCTCATAGAAGTCCAAATCAACATTCGTCAAACCCGACAACAAATTCCTTGAGTGAAGAATCTTCATCCCTTTTTCACTCATGTGTCCAAGCTTATGATGCCATAATGCTGCATCTACTCCTTTGGAAGTTAAAGCATTAACAGAGTTAGAAATACCATTGCATAAATACAATGTACCAACCCTTTTGCTATTACTAGGGCTCCTTTGGTGACCTTCCAAGTTTTATCTGTGAAAGTTGTCACACAACCTTCACTACCTAACTGCCCTATTGAAATCAGATTTTTCTTTAGATCTGGAACATGCCTTACCTCCTTTAGTAGCCATTGGTTTCCATTCTACTGTTTTACAAGAACTTTACCCATTCCAACAATTTTATAGGGTTTATCATCACTCAAACAAACTTGTCCAAAATCTCCTTGAACATAGTCATGAAAGTATTTCTTATCAGGTGTGGCATGGAATGAGTCCCCTGACTCTACCACCCAGGGATCAGTAATACTTTCGAAAGAAAGAATCAAAGCATCTTGTAACACCTCACCTGTCACATTTTCTTCATGATTGTTTTCTTGCTGTGAATCTCCTTATTTTCCCTTCCGAGATCTAGAATCTTTCTTTAGGTGTTCTTTCTTTCCGCATATCCAACATACTATCCCTGATCTGGACTTGGATCTGCCTTTCCTTGATTTACTGCGATATCCTGAGCTCTTTCCTCTTTCCATTTTTCTTCTCCTAGACTCTTCACTCAAATCATTTCCCGATGTCTCACCGGAGGTTTTCCATCGCATTTCCTCGCTAAGGATAGCACCGACAACATCATCAAACTTTAAAGTACTAGATCCAGACACAGAGTTACTAATGGCCATTACTAAACCATTCCAACTTTCTGGAAATGAGCACAAGAATAATAGAGCTCTAACTTCATCATCAAAGTTTACCCCTACAGAACATAACTGACTTGTAACAGTATTAAAATCATTTAAATGATTTGCAACAGATCCACCTTCTGACATCTTCATATTAAATAACAGTTTCATAAGAAATACCTTGTTTGAGGCTGAGGGTTTTTCATATAGTTTCTCCAACACCTTAATCAAACCCTTTGTCGTTGTTTCCTTCGAAATGTTGAAGGCAACCGACACTGCAAGGCACAATCGTATTGTTCCGAGTGCCTTTCTATCGAGAAGGTTCCATTCTTCATCTTCCATATCCGTCGGCTTCTTTGCTTTTCCCCCCAATGGTAGGTATAGATCTTTCTGATACAGATAATCTTCCGTCTGCATCTTCCACAATGAGAAGTTTTGGCTGTTAAATTTCTTGACCCTTAACTTACCATCTTCCGCCATTGCTCCCACTCGAACAAGGAACCCTTCTTTCTTGCGAGTTTATCAACCAAATAGACCTTCGGCTCTGATACCAGTTGTTAGAAAATTATATATTACGGAGCAATGGAACACATAAAATATTGTAGAGATATAAACATAGAAAACGCATGAAACAAGAGAGACACAGATATACGTGGTTCACCTAGTTTGGGCTACGTCCACCCCAAACAGCCAGTCCTTCCTTTCTATTATCCAGCAGAATGAAGAGACACAACCTACAGCAAATCCGCTGTAATATCCTCTGTTTTCTCTCACAGCCTCACCTCTCTGTTTCTCACTCATATGTAGAATACACATCTATTACAGCCTCAAATACAATGCCCTCATACAAAGAGAGGGGTTGCCTTCTAGGGCCAAAAACCCTAAACTAAACATAAGTTCTACCATCAGATCATTCGCCTAATAAACGGCCTAGATTGACTAGAAATTACTATACTTTTACAAGGAAAATTTACATCGGTTTTTAGCTTCGGGGGCATTTCCCCCGAGCCCCCGCCGGGGGACTGCTGGCCCCTAGACCCACCAGCCGGGGGGGATCGACCTCCCCGGACCCCCGCGGGGGGGACAAGTCCCCCCCATGTGGAGGGGTGTACAAACTTCCTGGGGTATACATCCGGCTGAAACAAAGACCTCTGAACAATCATGCTCCACACACAACATAACGGTCCTGAAACTGACAGATTTGTGGGCATTTGGTCATTTCGTTAAATTGAAAAAGATTGCCCTGTCTTTTATTGATGGTAGAGATTTTGTAGTCCTTCAATGATTACTGAAGAGCCTTTTTGTTTCCTAAAATTTTCTTCTCATATGGATGACTCTGATATTGGTCTTACCTTTGGTTAATTAGGCAGCCTTCACTAGACACTATAGCAGTTGAATCACAAGTAACTCGCTAGGATACAAAGGAGGGAAACTAGCTAAAAGCTGATCTAAGGTAACATCTGCAAGAATATAGGTACTAGTTATCCATACATTCAAATGAAGAGCATGCTCTGGTCCTCAATGCTTGCTATCATCTTCTGTCGGATTTCTATTTGTCGATATGTCAGAAACAAGAATTCTGAGATAACAACCAAAACAAAGCAAGGCCCAGAGTGTTCTAGAGTCTCACAGAGCTCCAGTCACCATGATATATCTTGATCGACACGTCTATTTGGATTCTGCAGTATAGAGATACAGATCATGGGTATATATTATTGTAATTTGGACAAAGAAGTAATGTTTGAATGTGATACAATAAGTTGTCCCATAGTTAGAAGTTGGAAGCTGATGAAGTGTGGCCACTATAAATATGATATCGTTTACTAAAGTGCCTCAGGCAGGGTTTAATTATCTGGATTAATAATCCACTTCCTGTACACGAAAAATAGGTCTTGAAGAATAGGATATGGCATCAGTGGTTGTAATTATCTTGCCTCCAAAGGAGATTTTGTTATGTACTACATATGAATGGGATGAATTTTACAGCTTGCATTGTTCAGAATAATTTTCAATTTGATAAATCATGGTGTGTAATTTAAAGGCTGAGATAATTGAATGGTAAAGGGGAACACATTCTACAATGTATTTCAGACTACAAGAAATGATTAAAGATGCTTCTGGCTTGCAATCTATTTTTCCTTGTTTCAATTGATTGAAAAGGTTGTCACAGAGGAGAACATGTATAAAGGGCCTAATGATGACCATATCAAGTTCAAAACTCTCCATCATCTGTCGGGTCTTAAAATAAGTGCATCTTAAAATGTTTACTCAATACAATTCAAAATCCTCCATTAGAGTGTCAATTATATACACATATACCAACAACTACATGTAGAAAACAAAAGAAAGATCCATAAGGGTCACAATGGGCATGGTTGTATATTTGAGTATCCTCCCATTGACAAGGCTAGGTCATATGCCTCTTATCTACCAATCTGCATTTGCTAAAGACCATTGTTTAGTTTTATTCATTTTCATGATTTTTTTTTTCAAAATGATTGTTTTTTTACCATCTAGGCAAAGTCAAGGTTCAGATGGAATAATGTTCATCAGGTAAAATTGTGCAAGTTTAAGTCGAGTCAAAATTCTCATTGCTATAGTTTATTTCCCACAGTGACTCTCACCCCAAACCCTTCCTCATAAAATTTGAAGTCAAAATTCCCATTGATATAGTTTATTTCCCATCCTTGGCCAAAAACCCACCAATACCCAGGAAGGATTTTCCTTGGATCAGACTTCTAAAATTCGACCCCCAAGGAGCCCAACCTCAGCTGCAACTGCAAAACTAGGCCTGCTGGAATGAAGCTATGTAACCTCCTGGAAACTATCCCAAATCACCGAGATATGAATCTCCTCCCTTCCTAGCTTTGAATCCAGTCTGTAGATCTTCTCCTCAAGACCCACTTATTGCCTGGCCTGACTCTCTGTGCTGTCCTCTAAGCCTATAATTCAAACCACCTTTTTGCTATCCTCTCCTACTCTAGAATTCCTCCTGAATGCTAACCCAAGGGTGACCTTTGAATTCCTTGGTTTCTCTAGCTAATGGCTAGCTCAATCTAGCTCTTTCCTCAACTGCGTATTCTCTACTACTGACGCAGAAATATGCACTTCGTGGTGATGGCTGAATGGATGTGTTGTATATGCTTCTCGAAACTCCTCCAAATGCTATGGAACTACCTTCCTAGGGTGGCACTCAAAGTCCCCTGAAGGTAAGGTTGAACCTCCCGCTTGAGAGATTCATGGCTAAATAACTATTTGACTCAGGTAAGTAGCTCAGGCAAACAATCAAGTAAAATTTGATATGCAAGATGAATGAATGAGCAAGTGAGAGGCTCCTCCTCCTTATTACTTCATGGGCCTTTCTTTGCCTCATATGAGACCCTCCAACAACTATATGAATTCCCTCCAAGCAATTCGAATTGCCTAGTATGCATTCCCACGTGGGTGGGCCCCACCTTCCACTAGTAGACTAATCTGGCTATATTTTCTCCTAAGGCCCTAAGTCGAAACTACTTGGGTCCTTTTCCTTGGAAAAATTGTGGAAAAGTGTGTAGAGATAAGTCTGTTACAAATTCTTTTGGGAAGGGACATGATAGTCATCCCCTCCCAAATGTTTCTTGCTCTCACGCAACTTCAGAGATGGGTGCTCCAAAATGTGCTCAGCCTCCCAGGTTGCATCCTCAGCCGACAAGTTCTTCCAGTGTGCCAAAAAATCCCTGATGGTCCCTTAAGATCCTCCTCTCCAAAATGGACTTAGGCTCTAAAACGAAGTGGCCCTCATCATCCAATGGGGGTAACTCTACCGCTGTTGTCACCTATTGCCCCAACACCTATTTAAGGCATGAGAAATGGAATATATTGTGAATCTTGCTCCCCGGAGGTAGCTCCATCTCGTAGGAAACCTCCCCAACTCACCTAACTACCCTATATGGCCCATAAAAATGGGGTTGTAGCTTATCGGCCACCCTTTCCTTCAACGTGGACTGCTTGTACGGCTATAATCGGAGGTGCACCAAATCCCCCTCCTCGAAATGTCTCTCAGACCTGTGCCAATCTACATACGCTTTTTGCTGGTTCTACGCTGTCACTAAGTTATCCTTGAGAGCCTTGAGGATGTCTTGGCTCTCTTAGATCCAATATTTGGCCTTTGGGGCCTGACTGTCTCCAAAAACAACATCAGCAAAAGATAATGCATCATAACCATACAAGGCATGGAAAGGACAAAGGCTGTTGTGATTAGTCTTCATTTGAAACCTGTTACCCACCATATACTATCAGAACTTGGCCAATTCATGCATGATGGCCAACATATCTTTGTCATATATAGAATATGACTGCTCATGGGGTAAGAGCTTCCAACTCTCGGAAGCAATGGGGTTCCCATCTTGAGATAGTATTGCTCCAACTCCCTCTTCGGATGCATCACACTCCATGGTGAAGGGCTGGGAGAAGTCCGAGAGTGCTAAAACTGGACAAATTCTCATCACCTCATTGAGGCGATCAAAAGTTTCCTGTGCCCCATTTGTCCATGTGAAAGCCCTTCAATTGGTCAAATTTGTCAGGGGAGCTTCCAACTGCGAAAACCCCTTGACGAAACTTTCAGTAATAAGTGCAGATTCCTAAGAAGCCCCTCAATGTTGTCACATCTCTGGGTACTGGCCAATCATAGATAGCTCGTATCGTCTCCTCATGGACCTTCACCCCATTTGCACCAATGATATGCCCTAAGTGGAGTATCTCTGTCAGGCCTGTTAGTGTTAGTCTTTGCAGCCTTCCTCCAGTGATCAAACATGTTGTTACAAAGTGATTTTAAGGTGTCAAGGTCAAATTTTGTCATTTTAGTGAGTCTTAAAGTAAAATTTGGTCACTAGGTATTAGGTATAGCGTTTGCTTTTACTCCTTTCAAATTTTTCCAAATTTCAGTCCATGTCACCATTCAGCTAAGTGTACCATCATTTAGAGGGTTGTCATCATCATGTCAGGTTCCAATGGGTCATTTTACACCTTGTTCATGCTTCAGTTGCACCTAGGTAAGGTTCATTTCCCTCTCCTAGGGTTTTGAAGGTAATTTCTCTTGGATGGTCAAATCATCAACAAAACTTGTATCCTAATGTTCATACACCTTCCCCTATCCTTAATGTACCTTATTAAACACTTCCCATCACTGATATCCCTCAAATTCCTCATTTTTGCACAAATCCTAGTTTCTTGCTACAATCTGACAATTTTCTAGGCTAGGCCTGTGTTTTTCCCTTTTGGACCCCTTCCCCTCACTAAATATTTGAAATTCCACTTTCCCATACTTCCTAACATCCCTCCCTACTTCCCAAAATTTTCTCAAGAATTTAGAAGCCCTTTATCCCCTTCATTTTACTTCATTTCGACAAATCCCTTGTTCCACACATCGGGATAGATTTTACTCCAATGAAGTTTTTGAGAAAGAAAAGATGAATTCGGGAAGAATGAGAGATGTTTTTGTCCATAATAGGCCAAGGAAAAAATAATCCTTCAATTTTTACACAGGTGTCATAGTTTTAGAGAAATGTCAAACATATAGTTGCCTCAAGAGAATTGCTGCACCTCTGGAGTGACCTTGGGAAAATCAAGATTTCTCCTAGCTTGGTTGGCCAAATGACTTTCTTGATGAGTGAAATGATAACTAGACCCAACGAGATTTCCAATGAGCCATCCTGAGCTCAATTTGGAGTTGAGGAAGACCTTTAGAAGTTGATTGCAATAGTATTATGCCTTTAGGCAGCCTCATTTTGCACATTTTGACCAGTCTTGGGAGATTTGACTTTTGACAAGGAAAATGAACTCCAAATTGAAAAATTCAAGTTGTGTGGGAAAATAGACTCAATATTATTTCCCATGAGCTATCATACACCCAATTTGGAAACTAAGAAGGCCTCCAAAATTTTCTTTCAAAATGGCACTACGCATCAAATGTTGCAACTCAAGAATTTTTATTTGATGCGTCGTGCCACCAGCGCTACACATTGAGTTGGCTAAGAATTTTGCAAAATGGCTTGCATTTTTGGATTTATCATGGAAAAATAAGAATTCCCACCAATGGCCAAGCAATTTTTACAAGTTTGGAGCTTCCAAAAAGGTCACAAACACCTCAAAAATGACCTTTCTACCCCTTTTTGGACACAAAGGAAACACTGTTGGGAGAAATCCGTTTTGGAGGGGAAAATGGAGGCCAAATTAAGATATTCCACTTGTTATAGAAAGTAGATAGGTATAAATTTCCAACAAGCCTACTTAGAGAAAATTTGGACACCGGGAAGTCCTCCAAAATCAGCTTCAAAAAGGTGTTACGCATAGGGAAATTAGTGTGGCGCATAGGAGGAATTTTGCTCATTTTGGCCAAAAAACTCTGTTTTTCGCCTAGTTTCTTCACAGTTTGACTTTTCTCCTTCTAATTGTCAAACTCAAGATGTAATTTAATGTGAATTTATATATTTTGATCTAATTATGCTAATTTTCACTCATAGAGGTAGATTCATCCATGAAAGGGTAGTTTGCAATTGAATGAATCAGTGCCCTAGTTTTTAGAGGCAAGCTATTCCACTACCTACCTTTTAGTTCTCAGTTTAGACTTTATTGGAATGGCTCCTAAACTTATGAGTTCAACCCCTAGAGGCTAGGATTAGTTTTTGGTTTCCTATATCTTGTAATTTTTCAGTCATTAGCATGGTTTGACTTTTGGGAAAGCTTGGAGCTTCATTGTATATTCATTTCAACAGTTTGGCTAAGGAATAGACCAGGGTTTGCAGCACTTTATGGGATTCTTGTGGCATCTTGATTTGGTATTGTGTTTCCTTCTATAATTGTAAGTTTACATGTGTTTTGTGTATACCATCATCTCTATTAGCTTCATCTTAACTAAATCAAACAAGGATAAAGGTAGAATTCATTGATTTGCAGTGCTCTACCTAGGGTTTGTTTAGTTATTTATGTTTTTAGCTGTTTGAAGAGGATCCCTGGGACTTTCATGCCCTCTTCAACTCCTCACCAGTCTAAAATCTCTCCATATCACTCAATTTTAAGTACCAAATCATTTTCCTACCTCGCCCCATAGAGATCTCTGCAATATTGTGTCCATTCCCCAGACCCAAATATGCCTTTCACATTTGAGCCAGCAAACCAACATTAAATTCAATCAAACTTTTCTGAGCATATGCCTAGCCTAAAATTAGTCTTTAAATCAGTCATCTCAGGCTTTAGTGATCATATTTTCCTGAGATTGACAAGGAGAGAGCCCTCTCCTGACTTGGTAGAGCTAGCTACCAGGTTAAGCATGGTTTGATGTTACCCTATATCCTGCCTTTCGCACCCTAAGGTAGATTTAGGCCCTAACATAGTGGAGACCATACTGGGGACAAAAATTTTGTTTTCTTGTTAATGTTATTAGCTTTATAAACTACAGATGGAGCTTGAAGTTAGCCAGGAAGCCTTCGAACTGCACATTGCTTTGCAAGTGCATAAGTAGATAAAAGCAGCTCCAGTCAATCTCCAGTCTAGTCTTATAAGATGAACATCTAACTTGAAAATTGCCCTAGTAACATGTATCAACTTTAGATCTGATTGTTGATGGTGAACAACTATCAGACACAGCAAGGCTAAAATGATTCACCTGGCGATTCCAAATCAGTTTCGAGATCAGATCCAAGACTCCATTGGAGGATGATCCTGACCAGCAGAAAAATGAAAGGACTATACGGACAGATCATGTATTCAAGTTGGAATTTCATCAAAGAAATTTTTTTCTTTGTTGTAAATCATTTCTTCTCTTTTCCTGAGAATGTCAAGAAGGCTTTGCAAAGTATATTGTATTTGAGAAAATATCCTCTGTCTTCGTTTGATTCCTTCCCTTTGAAGATTGTGAATACCAAAAATTTGCATGCCTTTGATCTTGATCAAGACCTTTTTCCTGAATCTTGTGATGACCATCTTCAAACTGATGAACCTCAAGAGACCAAGACTAATTCTACACCTTCTGTACATACTCCTACACCTTGTAAAATTCCAGATCGATACAAGCCTCTAATTTTACCTCCTATATTCCATGCTTTCCCTAAAAATCATGACCTATATCTACCAAGATTTGATGGTGAACATGAAAACATCACTGCTGAGATACATGTATTGAATTTTGATTCTTTTCTTGACCTTTTTGAAGTTGATGAAGAGGATGTCAGTATTAGGATTTTTGCTCTTTCTTTGCCAGGCAAAGTCAAGAGTTGGTTCAAGACCTTGCTTGATGCGAGCATCTCAGATTTCCAGTAGTTCATCAAAGTTTTCCTCAATAGGTGGGTGGTCAGAAAAAACCCTTTCTTGATTATAGAAGAGTATAACCAGCTGAAAAGATTGCCAGGGGAGATAGTACAACAATTTTCTACCAAATTTAACCAAGTTTATTATTCAATGCCTGTTAATATAAGACCACCTCTTGGATCCGCTCTCTTGCACTACCCGGGTGCCTTTGATCTGGAAATGGAGTTTCAGCTGAGGGAAAGGAACCTTGCAACACTTGAAGAGATGTAGAATAGTGTAGTAGATGTAGAGGCTCATTTGTCGATCCGAAGGGCAAAGTTGAAGGAAGAAGAGATGAAAAACATAGATTTGGAGGAATCAACATCTCTAGAGGTAAAGCTTGACATTTTGGCAAGTGCACTGGAAGAGATGATGCAAATAATCACCACAAGGAATGAGTATGGTGTTCAATCCCATCACACGCTAATTGAAGAAGAACAAGTTGCTGATCCAAAACATCTTCTTTCTTATCCTAGTTGTCATAGATCTGATAATGATTGTTTTGTAGATCATCTTGGAGAAGAGAGATCTGTTGATATGACATATATGCTTGATATGTGTTTTATATTGATGATTTTCCTAAGTTTGATCATTATGATGATGATGATTATGTTCTCAAAACAGAAGCTAATCTTGTAGAAAAATCAGCAGCTAGTTTGTGGGAGGAGGAAGTTCATTTTCAGCAACTCGAATACAATGATCAGCCATTACATATCAGCCATGGAAGGGAGGAGGAAAGTGAAGGAAATTTTGAAGTAAGTGAAGGATCTTTGCCTTTTTGTTTTGGTTCATTTCAGTTCATCAGAGACAACATTCATGCAATCAAAAATCAACTGTCGACAAGTCTTGATCTGGACTATCTTGAGGACAATGAAAACCTTGTTCAAGACATTGCATATCCAGAGTTGCAGTCTTTGAATGCCATTGATCGTCAAGTTGCAAATGAAGAACTGGAAGCTGGACCATATGATCAAACGATGCAAGATGATTCTGTACCATTTTTTTTGAATCATTTCAGTTTTTGAAAGAAAAAATGCATAGTATATCTTCAAATAAGCAGCTTGTAGGAAATCATGTAATCTCATTAGAGCCAATAGGAAATGGGTTGCAGTAGTCTTTTCAAGTTTTTCATGATCCGATAGCTAATGTGTTAGATGATGTCTACAGTCAAAGTCCTTCTCCATTAGCTACTTGTGAGCTTGAAAAAAGTATTGATACAAACTTGATCCGGTAGCCAGTTTCTTTGTCATTTTGAGTAGGAGCCTCATCACAAAGCTTAGATGAAAGTTTGCATTCATGGTATGAGGAGAAGAGAAGTAATCCATTGGATGAGCTAAGTACCAGTGTGCATGAAATTCAAGATCCTTATGCAGTGTTTTTGGAGCAGATAGAGAATTCATATCATTCAAAAGATCTATTCACAAGTTTTCATGGGAGTTTCCTTTCAGTAGTTCTCTCTTGTTGTTCATAAGCAAGCACTTGCAGAGAATTCAAACAACAGCCAGAATTCTTACTTGGTTGCATTGGTTGTTTCATTTCACTTGATCAAGTGATGAATGGAACTATTGGAGTAGGTTTTGATTAATAAGCTCTATTTTGAGCATCATTTCCAATTTGTTGTTTGTGTTTAAGTATCGAGTCAGTTTTTAGTCAAGTGAAAGTCAGTTTGTGTTGTCAATTCATCAGTTTTCAGTCATGCATTTCAGTTTCAGTTTTTGACTCCATTGCCCAATGGAGAAGGCACTTGTCTGCTCTCCCAAAGATCTGCGGTTCTTGGCACCTCCAAGGAGCTACCATCCCCATTGGAGCCAATGTTAGTGTCAATATTTGTAGCCTTCCTCCAATGATCAAAAATGCTCTTACAAAGTGATTATAAGGTGTCAAGGTCAAATTTTGTCATTTCAGTGAGTCTTCAAGTAAAATTTGGTCACTAGGTATTAGGTCTAGGGTTTGCTTTTACTCCTTTCAAAGTTGTCCAAATGTCGGTCCATGTCACCATTCAGCTGAGTGTACCATCATTCAGAGGGTTTTCATCATCATGTCAGGTTCCAATGGGTCATTTTACACCTTGTTCATGCTTCAATTGCGCCTAGGTAAGGTTCATTTCTCTCTTCTAGGGTTTTGAAGGTAATTTCTCTTGGATGGTCAGATAATCAACAAAACTTGTATCCTGATGTTCATACACCTTCCCCTATCCTTAATGTACCTTATTAAACACATCCCATCACTGATATCCCTCAAATTCCTCATTTTCACACAAACCCTAGTTTCTTGCTACAATCTGACAATTTTCTAGGCTAGGCATGTGTTTTTCCCTTTTGGACCCCTTCCCCTTAATCAATATCTGAAATTCCACTTTCCCATACTTCCTGACATCCCTCCCTACTTCCCAAAATTTTCTCAAGAATTTAGAAGACCCTTTATCCCCTTTATTTCACTTCGTTTCGACAAATCCCCTGTTCCACTCATCAGGATAGGTTTTACTCCAATGCTATTTTTGATAAAGAAAAGATGAATTTGGGACAACTTAGAGAGTTTTTTGTCCATAATAGGCCAATGAAGAAAAAATTCCTTCAATTCTTACACAGGTGTCATGGTTTTAGATAAATGTCAAAAATATAGTTGCCTCAGAAGAATTGCTGCACCTGTGGAGTGACCTTGGGAAAATCAAGATTTCTCCTAGCTTGGTTGGCCAAATGACTTGCTTGATGAGTGAAATGATAACTAGACACAAATATCTTTCAAATGAGCCATCATGATATCAATTTGGAGTTGAGGAAGACCCTAAAAAGTTGAATGAAAGAACACTCTGCCTTTAGGCAGCCTCATTTTGCACATTTTGACCAGTCTTGGGTGATTTGACTTTGGACAGGGCAAATGAACTCCAAATTGAAAAGTTCAAGATGTGTTGGAAAGTAGGCTCAATGACATTTCCGACGAGCTATCCTACACCTAGTGTGGAAACTGGTAAGGCCTACAAAACCGGTCTGTAAAAGGGTGCTAAGCATCAAATTAGTGGCGCTACACATCAAATTTTGCAACACAAGAATTTTCATCTGTTGCGTCGTGCCACCGGCGCTATGCTTTGAGTTGGCTAAGAATTTTGAAAAATAGCTTGAATTTTTGGATTTCTCATGGAAAATATGAATTCCCACCAATGTCTAAGAAATTTTGACAGGTTTTAAGCTTGCAAAAAGGTCAAAAATGACCTTTCTACCCCTTTTTGGACACACAGGAAGTAGTGTTGGGAGAACTCAGTTGGGAGGGGAAAATGGAGACCAAATTTAGAAATTCCACTTTTTGTGGAAAGTAGATAGGTCGACCTTTCCAACAAGATCAGTTGGAGAAAATTTGAACACTGGGAAGGCCTCCAAAATCAGCTGCAAAAAGGTGCTATGCATAGGGAAATCAACGCGGCGCATAGGAGGAATTGTGCTCATTTTGGCCAAAAAACTCTGTTTTTCGCCTAGTTTCTTCACAGTTTGACTTTTCTCCTTCTCATTGTAAAAATAATGATGTAATTTAATGTGACTTGATGGATTTTGATGTAATTACGCTAAATTTTCACTCATAGAGGTAGATTCATCCATGAAAAGGTAGTTTGCAACTGAATGAATAAGTTCCCTAGTTTTTAGAGGCAAGCTGTTCCACTACCTACTTTTTAGCTCTCAGTTTAGACTTTGTTGGAACGGCTCCTAAACTTATGAGCTCGACCCCTAGAGGCTAGGATTAGTTGTTGGTTGCCTATATCTTGTAATTTTTCAGTCATTAGCATGGTTGGACTTTTGGGAAAGCTTGGAGCTTCATTGTATATTCATTTCAACAATTTGGCTAAGGAATAGACCAGGGTTTGCAGCACTTTATGGGATTCTTGTGGCATATTTATTTGGTATTATGTTTCCTTCTGTAATTGTAAGTTTACATGTGTTTTATATATGCCATAATCTCTCTTTGCTTCATCTTAACTAAATCAAACAAGGATAAAGGTAGAATTCATTGATTTGCAGTGCTCTACCTAGGGTTTGTTTAGTTATTTATGTTTTCAGCTATTTGAAGAGGATCCATGGGACTTTCATGCCCTCTTCAAATCCTCAACAGTCTAAAATCTCTCCATCTCACTCAATTTGAAGTACCAAATCATTTTCCTACCTCGCCCCACAGAGATCTCTACAAGACTGTGTCCATTCCCCAGACCCAAATCTGCCTTTCACATTTGAGCCAACAAACCAACATTAAATTCAATCAAACTTTTCTGAGCATATACCTAGCCTAAAATTAGTCTTTACATCAGTCATCTCAAGCTTTAGTGATCATATTTTCCTGAGATTGACAAGGATAGAGCCCTCTCCCGACTTGGTAGGGCTAGCTACCAGGTTAAGCATGGTTTGATGTTAGCCTAGATCCTGCCTTTCGTGGCCTGAGGTAGATTTAGGCCCTAATGACGCCAAACTCACACTTGGATAGTTTGGCATAAAACTGCTGCTCCTCCAAAATATGCAACACCTCGTCCAAGTGTTTGAGATGTTCCTCCTAATTCTTGCTGTAAATCAATATATCGTCGAAGAAAACCAACATAAATCTCCTCAATTCCCTCTAGAACACATGGTTCATACATGAATGAAAAGTAGCCGGGGTAGTGGTCAACCCAAATGGCATGACCAGGAACTCAAAGTGCCCATAATTGCAGTGAAAAGTTGTCTTGGGGATGTCCTGATCCCTCACCCTAATCTAGTAGTACCCCGAATGTAGATCTATCTTAGAGAAGTACTTGGCTCCTTTAAGCTCATCCATCAACTCATTGATGGAGGGGATGGGGTACTGGTTCTTCAATGTCTTCCTGTTGAGGGCCCAGTAGTAAATGCACATACACAAAGTTCCATTCTTCTTCTTTACCAACACTACTAAAGAAACAAAAGGACTAGAACTTGGCCTAATATGGCCCAATGCCAACAACTCTTTGATGGCCCTCTTAATCTCATCCTCATAGGCCTTAGGATGCCTATAATTGCTAGTGATCATTGCCTGCACAGTCAGCTCCAGTTCAATGGTGTGCTCGAATCCCCTGTCTAGTGGTTGCCCTAGTGGAATATCCCCAAACACCACTGCATACCTATCCAACAAGGCTTGTATGTCTGGAGGTGGTGGCTGGACCTTCCCTCCAACCTCTAAAACCCTCAGCTCCATTGCCCATGCTATGTCCCCATATCACAGATCTACCTCCATCATATGTGCTGAGATTGTCTGGGGTGGATATGAATGCATGCGTCTAAGGACCACAGATTTTCCATCCCACCCAGTGAACTCCATATCCAGTTTCTTCCAATCAGTAGTGACTCGCCCAAGGGAGTACAATCACTGGACACCCATCACCACGTTCCTTTCTGGCACATCGACCACAAATAAATGGTCCGTCATAGAGTAGTTCCCCATAACTATTGTCGAAGCAAGTACATATCGAGTACACTACATGTTATGATCACCTGGTACCAGGACCTATGTCACAAGGTTCATCGAATTTTAACCTTGAGGTTTGATTTTTTTTTAACCTCAAAAACGTTTTGAGGTTTGATGAACCTCATCAAACCTCATAGCCAATGACCAATTCCATAGATCAAAACTCATAAATTCATGTCAAAAATCAAGATTGTATTTTATCCTTGTAGTTTCCAAGTTTGTGATAGCATATTTTATGTTTATTGATGTTGATTTGTTACTATTTTATCCTATAATTCATTTTAAATTAATATATGTTTATATATATGGAGGAACCTAATAGAGAACCTCATAAAAAAATTCGAACTCAAACCGAACCCAATCATTATCGAACCCAAACTCGAACCCGAACTATGTGACATTGCCCAGGACTGAAAAGACCTCAAACTCAATTGTGGTGAGGCCCCTCCTCTAAACCAACTGGGAATCTATGAAGTTGTAGGTAGTCGCAATGTCAACTAAGACCGGCACCTGCTGTCCCTGTATAGTGCCTCTGATCCTCAATCTCAAGAACTTGGGGACCTCGCATAAAGAAGCAAGGAATCCCTTAAATGGGGCAAAGGATGCCCCTCCTTGTGGAGGTGGTGGTGGTCCCCTATCTGCTAGACTCTCACCGTCTCCCATACCACACTCTTACTCCATCTCATCCTCCTAGTCACTATCTGAAAAGACTTCAATATAATGTGTTTTTCCAATCGTGCACCGATGGCTTGGTGCCCAGGGCTCCCGACAAGTGAAGCACAACTTCCTCCTCCTGAGGTCCTTCCGTGTCTCATCATCTAGCTATCCCCGTCGATGGGTGGTTATCTGAGGTGGGGGTCTAGTGTCATGTCCCTTCTCGGGAAAAGGGGTCCATGCAGGAAAAGGTGCTATGGTCTTGGGGATGCCCCCCTGCAAATCTCTCGTGCACATAACTGCTTCCTCCAGCGTGGAGGGTCTGCATGACTTCACCAGTCCACGCAGGGGCTCGAGTAAGCCCTTTATGAAGGTATAGACCCTCCGAGCATCTGGTAGGTCTGGGACCATCAATCAAACTCGTAGAAACTCTCAGATATAGTGCTCTAGGTTGCTTGTCTGGAGAATTTGGGTTAGCTCCTTGAAATGGCCCTCCAGATCCCTCAGGCTAAAGTGTTGCACCACCCTCTTGGTGATATCCTCATATAAAGCCACACTGGCATGCCCTAGGGTGGCCAAACCATGAAACCGCCAGTCATGGGCGTCCCCCTCCATGTGTAGCATGGCCATCTCAATGTTTTCCAGCTCTGTCATCCGGTTGAGCTAGAAATAAGTATCCACCTTCTCAACCCAAGCCCAAGAAGTGCACTTGGCAGTGCCATCGAATGTAGGGAAGTACATCCTCCCTATGGTCCTTTTCAACTCATAGCTCTGTGTGCCCTATCCTCCATAGCCCTTGCTCTTCTCATTCTGTTTGAGCTTGTAGAATTCTCTGAAAGAGACTGCTTCCTTGAAGTCTGCACCCATATATTGCCACTCTCGAAAGTGTTCTCCCATCTGTGAGGGGTCTTCAGCCCCTTCTAGTTTGATCTATGCCACAAGCACGAAAGAGGGCAGTGTGGCTTGAGTTGGCCCATTGGCTGATAGGATTTGTTCTGCCAGTGAAGGGTGATTGAAGTGCTGAGATTCTCTAGAAGTTTCACCAAATAAGAATCCCCTAGAGGTGGTTCTCTCCCAGTTCTTCATTTTTATCTCCTCTAGCATCTCTTTCTGGCCCTTTGCTAAATCATTCAAAGTCTTCAAGAGGCTGTCAGAAGCCATCTCCTCCCTGCTCTTTGGCTCTACCATATCTTCCTCTGCTACCACTGCTTTCCCCTTGTCCTTTGTGTCTGGAGTGATTTCTAGCTCTCTTTCTCTGCCCCGGTACCTTTGCTTCCTGTATGTAATCTTCTGCTAGTCCCCTTCTCTCATAGGAGAAAATCCCCACAACTGAGCCAAGATCTAGGCTCTGATACCGCTGTAATGTTCTTAAATAGGAAATTAAGTGTTAAACAAAGCAAGCAAACAACCCAAAAATCAGAAAAGTGAATTTCACATCAAGCATCCATGAAAACAATGGAAATAAAGAAATGCTGAGCCATTTTATTAATTCTTCAAGGGAAAATACAATGATAAAATAGAATGGTGCACCTGGGCTTGTCTTTGAGGACAAGCATGACAAAACCTAGGTCAGCAAATGATGATATGAGGGCTTCCCAACTGCTACACCAAAATTGATCTGCACTACACAGAAACTGCACTTTTTTTCTGGAATTGAAGGGTTGGAATCACTCCTTCATGTGCTCAGAAAATTAAAAGATTTCAGCTCCTTGCTCCTTGGCCAAAACCCACCAAAACCCAGGAAGGGTTTGGTGTGGTTCAGACTTTTGAAATTCGACCCCTAAGGAGCCCACCCTCAGTTGCAACTATAAAACTCGACCTGCTGGAATGAAGCTGTGTAACCTCCTTGAAATTGCCCCAAACTACTGAGATGATCCCTCCTATGAATCTCCTCCCTTCATAGCCGTGAATCCGGCCTGTAGCTCTTCCCCTCAAGGCCAACATATTGCCTAGACTAGCTCTCTACATTGTCCCCCAAGCCTGGAATTCGAACCACCTATTTGCTATCCTCTCCTGCTCTAGAATTCCTCCTAAATGCTGACCCAAGGGTGACCTTCAAATTCTCTGGTTTCTCCGGCTAATGGCTAGCCCAATATAGCTCTTTCCTCAACTAGGTATTCCCTATTGCTGGCCCAGAAATACACACTTCCTGGTGATGGCTAAATGGAAGTGTCGTAGATGCTTCCTCGAACTCCTCCAGATGCTATGGAACTGCCTTCCTAGGGTGGCATTCGAAGTCGAAGTCCCTCGAAGGTAAGGTTGAATCTCCCACTTGAGAGATTTGTGGTTGAACAACCAGTTGACTCGGTTAAGCAACTCGAGTAAACAATCAAGTAAAATTCGATATTCAAGATGGATGAATGAGCAAGTGAGAGGCTCCTCCTCCTTATGACTTTGTGGGCCTTCCTTTTCCTCATGTGGATCCCTCCAACAGTTATAAAAATTCCCTCCAAGAAATTCAAATTACCCAGTACACATTCCCACGTGGGTGGCCCCCACCTTCCACTAGCAAACTAATATGGTTGTATTTTCTCCTAAGTCCCTAAGTCGAAACTGCTTGGATCTTTTCCTTCACAAAATTGTGCAAAATTGTGTAGAGATAAGCTCGTTACAAATTATTTGGGAATGGACATGACAGATGTTGTTGTTGGATAGAAATCTCTGTAGAAGTCTTACACCAGACATATAAATGGCTATTGTATATCACAATAAGAAGCATTAATATATGAATATGTGGTAGACCCCAAGCTCCGTGCATTCAATCCATTGCTTTTTCTTTCATGACAGATTAAACCAAGGGTCAAGCATGAACACATCAAAGGTAGCAATTAGATTCATCCTAACTCCTATTATTTCAAAAGTGATAGTAAATAATTTCTTCAATCTAAGAATTAAATCAATATTATTGTTGGTTATAACTAAATCATCAGTATACACAACAACAGTCAAAGTATCACCACGATCATGTAATACCTAGATATTGTGATCAGATTCACAATGTTTGAATCCAAGATTGAAAAACAAATGGTTAATCTTTGCATACTAGTCCCTGGGGACCTACTTCAAACCATACAAAGACTTCAACGATCAACAAACAAGGTTGGAATCTTCAACAAGGTTGGAGACTTCAACAATCAGCAAATAAGGGCCATGTCTTGTAAGCACAAATGAATCCAACCTTGGGCTAACAGAGACACCTCTAGAGGACATTTGATAATAGGCTAGATTTTTTTGTTTTTTCATGATTTTAGGGTCGAGGACCTGAATTTTCAGCCCTGTACTCACCCCACAAGGGATTTTTGGGACATTTCCATAGTCTTCTGAATGACGACATCAATTCCTAACACCAAAGAAAGGAGGACCCTATTCTTCTTCTTCACTCTGCAATTTCTTTTCCTCTTCCTTACTTTCTCATATTCCTTTGAATCACAACTCCTTGTTCACAAGAAGGTTTCTCCTTGAAAACCTCAACACCATTCTCAAAATCAATTTGACTTTCCTCCATCACTGGGGCAAGGCTCTGCTTCCTTTTCACTGCATAAGAGGATCTCGGCTTGATGTAGTTTGTGCAAAAGACTTCACAGAGGGGTTGCTCTCATTGTATGATATAGGGAGGAATCCTCTAAAACTAAGGATCTTTCAACTCAGGCTCTTGGCCTTATCAGCACATCCAGAAATTTTTCTTCAGAGAACAACAAGAATATCAGTCCATTCAACAATCCTTCTCAGGTCAGATTTCTTAGAAGATAGGGATTCAATATATATATATATATGAATGATTCCATATTATATCTTCTTGGCTGTCAACCATATGAATTCTTAAAGTAACTACTTCAGATATAAGGATAGTCTTAAGATCACAGGGATACTCGGCTCCATGTCATAATTTTCCCAATTTATTTGGTTCCTCCCTGAAGAGCTTAATAGAACTACAACAAAACTCGGGGTCTAGGACAAAGTTTGACCACTTTGTTTCTATATATGTCTCAGAAATTAAAGGCACGTATTGCAATAATACTTTTGATCCAATTTATGAGATCATGTCAAATAATTGGCAAATTATGTTGTACCAAAACTGATACCTAATGTCAGATGTGTTGAGCATATAGATCATTCGAGATTACGGTGCTAGGACTAACTATGACCTATCATCGTAATTATTTTCTCTTGTAATAAAGTGGTAACATGTGAATATTGATGCCATACATAACATGAATCATATAGTTGTGACATATAACATTGATGGCCTGTAGTTGTGCAAAAAAAATTAAATTTTCACAGGGATCTCTATAGTGCAAAACACAAACCTATAGAGGGTGGAGGGCTCCTTCTGAGGTAAATGAGCCATAGACATATGTGAGTTTTAGTCCATTATCTAATGAAGATTGGTCACCCATGCATGCTTGAATCACTCCTTCTATCTAAACAACTATCTTTCATAAGATGTTTTAGGTGCCTTGAAGAAAGATATGGGTGCCATTTCAATACTTCTTCTAATGCTGACTGTATCTATGAATATATGACAATATTGATTTTCTTGCAAATATGATGCCATCTAAATTTTGCATAAGAGCTAATAAAGGTATCGAATCCTCTGGCTAGGGCTTCCTATTTTCGCAGTATATTACTTACGATGGTCTAATTTTCCTTTTGAGACTTCAACTTTCATATGAGAGAATTTTCAAAGACGGTTTAGGACTTGTCCAAGAGTCAAGAACTTGAATTCCTTTAGGATGGCACTCTTTTACTTTGATTGTGATGCATGCCACTTAGTATTCTCCTTATGCTGCTAATAGACCTGTAGATTTTTCTGTATGCAAACTGGGCCCACAAACTTTCAACAAGCACAAGAAATGTTTCTCAAGTAGATCTAATTCTTCTTCAATATATGAGGACTAGTTTTTCTTTGGCTGTATGACTTCATAACTTAAATAGAGAGGCGCTATAGGCCTTCTCAAAGATCTATAGTTATTTTTATTATATATTATATGATTATATTATATATATATATAGTCCTAAGTATGCTCCCTTGATTAGAGCTTATTTAATTAGTGAAGTAGAAATTTCAAATTGTTCCTCTACGCACAGAGATCCTTTTATCTTTCAAAGTTGGCTTCTAGGATACTTGTTAGGACTCAGATATTTGATTTATATATACCTAGAGCCTTGTAAATTTAGACCACAAAGATAATTCCTTCTAGGTCTATTATTCGATCTTCAAGAAGACTCTTTGTGGGTTCACAGAATACACAAAGATTGAAGATGATCTTCGCTTCTTTGTCACTATTAAGACTCAAATTTCAGATCTTGAAGATAACTCCCTTTATAAGGACTATCTCTACAAACTATGATTTGGTCAAGTACAGAGTGTTAAACTCGGCCAGAAGAATTAGTCCTGTTGTTACTAACTCCTTGATTAGGATTTTGGATTTCATGCCCAACATTTGATTTAATGTCTTAAGGAGCTTGGTCCTGGGAATGCTTATGACTTTTGAAGAGATGAAGCCTTGAATGGAGACTTGTCAACAAGTTTCTTGGTGATTGCCTTCTTCTCTTGCTTGGGCCGATATTGATTAGTTGGTCACTTGGTAGTAACAGTTTCCC
Source organism: Pinus taeda (assembly GCA_000404065.3). Lineage (NCBI taxonomy): Eukaryota > Viridiplantae > Streptophyta > Pinopsida > Pinales > Pinaceae > Pinus > Pinus taeda. The sequence goes on along the minus strand of APFE030473975.1, from coordinate 261,977 downwards.
CTTACATTAGGACGACAGGAGAGCAAAGATCAAGTTTCATTGACTATATGGTTGGAGCCGAGGAATAGAAGGCCGAAACAATGGAGCTCTATGCACTTGGAGCAAGCGATATAAGATATGTAGAGGTGAACTTTACTTTTACTGGGGAAGGCAGAAGAGGAAAAGGGTTTTCACCTTTCAAAGTATCTACTTTAATGGTCTGTTCTTGCTAGAATGTTGTGTGCAATTGGTGCTCAAACAAACAAAGGACCACTCAAACAACTTCAAGATTTTGGTTGATTTCTGAAAGTCTTGATTGTTGGGCATGGGATCCCGCTACATGTTTTTGGGGCTCAAAGCCCAGTTTTTGGTCAAGTATATTGTAAGACTCCGCGAATTGTGGGTGCTGAGCGCGAAGTCTAGGATGAGTCTTAGGGTTGTCTGCCCTAAAATACTGTAAGTTAATGTAAAGTTGTGTTGGCCTACCCATGGCCCGCGGACCTTGGGATGGTATAAATAGAGTGAGGCTCTATGTGTAAAGATAAGGAATGATAAAAGGAATAGCAAAGGCATGGTTTGAGCTTAGAATTGGATCTAAAGTGTACTGGGTTGTTGTAGTATTATGAGGCTCTACAAATGAGTGCATAAAGGCCTAGTAGAGTCCGCAGCTGAGTGCGTGGACCCTTGCAGCTGAGTGCGCAAGGTGGGATCGAGTATGTAATTGGGATTGAAAGCTAAGAAAGAGAAGTTTTGCTCTGTGCATCTATTCTTAAATCAATATTTTGTGGTTATGCATTACTTTTACTCTGTCTATTTACTATACGCAGTTGGATAAATACTTGTATGAATGCTTATATATGAAAACAATCTAAGTAATCTACTAACAATGCATAATTAAGAAAGACTTCGGTAAATAACACATTTCGCATTGCGGCTAGGACCATGCGAACACAGTATCATAGGGCATGGGGTGCCCGCTGGTGCGTGTAGCACAATAAGAGTGAAGGGTGAACTGTGTACCAATTCCATCAAATCATACATCCCCAGGGTGCAGAAACCTAGTTCTAGCACCCTCCCATACTACTTCGGGTGAGACCTCAGTCTGTGCTCCGCGGACTGTTGCCGAAAGGGCCAATAATACCGGGATTTTCTTGGCTAAATCACTTCTAAACCTGGGTCAGGCCCCACTAAGCCAACAAGTCGTTCCGTTGCTGGGACCAAGATCTACATAAGGGATGTCTGATGTCATGCCACTAGAACCCAATAAAGAAGGAAATTGAAGAGTGGTTTGACAAGAAGATTCACGAGTTCGCAACACAGGAAAACAGAACTCTACGAGTATCTAAGGAACAATGGTTGGAGTGCTACCTTTATAAAAAAATCCACGAAATTTTCTTTGCATCCTTTCCTTTTGAGCTGTATAAGTGGATCGCAAAGTTAGTCGACAGCCATGGAACGTGTAGGCTCAACAAACCAATAGTGTGGACTCTGGAATTAATGCACACACTGGAAGCATTAGAAGATAAGATCATGTGAGTTGTGGACCATTGGCTCAACTGGATAATAGGAGGATTCATCACTAAGTTTGTAGTAGACACAACCGTAAGCTATAGTGAGGCAGAATGATGTTTTCTCAAAGGACCACGAGGTAAGTACATTAAATATTTGAATACTTGGATTAAAATGCTACTGTGTGAAAAAAGGGTTATCTGAAAAAATTAATGTTTGGGACTGCATGGAGCGGAAAGATCTACAAAAGTAGTGAATAATTGGAAAACAATCCCTTGATTTCACCCTTGCAGGAAAGCGAGGACGAGCTCGTGAAGGTTTCTTCGAGAAGCGCAGTCAATTTGATAAAACAACGAATTACACTTTTTCCACCTCCACCCACACTGCCACCTGTTTCACCCCCCTCACCTCCATCTCCACCCACTCCACCTCCACCACCACCATAGTTCAGTATGGCGAGCGTGATCAAATTACCAGTATTCAGAGGAGTAGGAAATAAAGATCCAGACCAATTATGGTTCATGGTAAGAGAAGTATGGGAAGCATAAGGGGTCATGGATGACAATATTAAGAAGTCTACATTGGTGAGTGTGCTGCAGGATTGTGCATTAACATGGTATATCAAGAACTCTAAAAACCACCCAAACGCAGGGATAGCCGAGATCCATGCCACGCTAAACAGGGAATTTAGCAGGCCAAATTCAGAAACACAATCAATCATTAGGTTTAAAGAGATCGCGATTCTTGCGAGGGAGACTCCCTGGGATCTAGATTAGTGGCTAAAGAGTACAATCCGCAAAGCCAGTATGACGTTGACAGATGGACAACATCGTGCATGGTTTGTAGCATCTCTAACATCACACTTGAGGATGACGTTGTCACAACAGAAACTTTCCACCCAGGCTGAAGAGTTGGAAATGGAAATAAGATTACATGAGACCCCGATACAAGACCTTGGGTTGGGAGTCCAACAAATCCACATGCAACTATAGAATCTGTGTTTGGAAACACAAAGTTTGAAGCAGGATAGGGCACCGTAGCCAAAGTCACACGAGGAAGTATGGTGCATAAAATGCAAAGGCCAAGGCCATGACAAAGATCATTGTCTAGTGTTTGCAAACTAATTGGCAGGAGGAGGGCCAATAGCATTGAGACTGGAGACACAGGTGGGAACGATCACGACACCTGCTTTAGGGTGTGCAATCTGTCAGATTGGAGGGAAACACACAGTGGATAATTGTCATTTGTTGTAGAAGTATACACAAACACCCCGATAATTGTTTTGTAATTTTTGTAGGTCAGTAGGCCACAATGAGCACACTTGCCACAGTTACGAGCTAATGATGGATCGAACCCTTGCCTATAGGATGCAGACTGAAATACAAGCCCCCGACCTAGATGCGGGGATGGTGCACACTAGATTTTAGGGGCGCGGTCGAGGATGAGGTGGGATGGGACTAAGAAGGGGCCACAGACAATTAATTTGTTACAATTGCGAAGGGCCAAGCCACTATGCCCGCGATTATACCAACTTGATGAGGATATCATGTTCATATTGTGCTCAGTTTGATCATGAAACAATAGATTGTCCTACGTCGATCATAAGGATGCACAAAAAAGCGGTGTTTTATCCTCATCCGATTCAGAATATACAAATGATGAGGTCTGAGCTGCGCGAAGAAGACCCGAATGTAAACATGATGCTCAGAAGTAGTACAACCATGGGAGAGGATAAGTGGAAGCAGTCAGAGGAAGGCATGTGGGTTTGCAAGGCTCCTACAAAGGAACCCAAGTTTGACCTAGAATGTGCAAAGGAGACATTCATGGAAGCTAAGAAGAGCTTTACAGAGGCCTCCACTTTAGGTAGTAATGATCAACCAGAGCAAGGAATGGATCCTTCAATGTTCATTACCTTTTTAGAGACATGCATGAAACTGTTGTGCGACAACAAGGTAGTTAAGGGACTACAGGAGTTGATCACCAAGTGCACGGGGTCAGGAGAACCATGCGTAGTCTGGAAAATGGGGAAGCATGCATTGTGCACTAGAAGGGAAATGAGGTTGACTGCGCAGATTGATGAGTATGAAATGGAACAAGTAATCCTAAATCTGGGTTCGGACAGGAATGTATTACCGAAGAAAACATGGGAACGCATGGGTAGACCCATATTACAATGGTCCCCTATTTAGTTATGAATGGAAAACCAATAGAATATTTTTCCCATGGGGAGATTGCAAGGGGTGACAGTTGATATTGAAGGTGCGAGCACACAGGTGGATATTGAAGTGATAAAGATTGTCGATGACAACAATCCCTATCCGACGCTACTAGGAATATACTGGGCCACTAATATGAATGGAGTCATCAACCTAAAGAAGCACAAAATGTCTTCGAGAAAAAGTCACTACCCATAGTAGCCCCACTAGACCCAGCCGAAGGAGCACGCTACACTGAACTAGTGTGCGACGACGATAATGATGATGATATTGATTGTATTTACAAGATAGCTACGTGAGACTAGGATGGGGTGAATCTGACTGTAGATGGGAGAATCTTGTGGGAGCACGAAAGCTCCTGCACTTTGGATTCGGACGAGGAAATAGAGCGATGGCAGAATTGGCTGCACGAAGTAACAAGGCTTAATTACAACATGATGACTATATCAGTGCGTTGCGTGAAAACAGAGGCAAGGGAGCTACCGACATATGATGGATTGTTAGCAGTGGATGAATTCCTAAGAAAATTTGAAAACACAGTGCCAGAGTATTAGCGGTTCGATGCATTCAAGTGGGCACTGCACACAACGCCCGCACGATGGTGGGGTACGCATCAAGGAAATTTTGAGGACTAGCATGGATGCAGAAGGATGATGTGCCTATGGTTCAGAAGCCCCTAACGTCAAATCAAAGTAGGTCAACAAGGGTTAGACAACTTGCACACCCACCTTTCTCGATGGGTACAGACATGTGTTGTACAGCCTGCACAAGCACACCCTAAACTCAGAATTGAAAATCGAAGTAGGATGTAGGAGCAGGAAAGGCAACATGCACGAAAAACATTCCATGTGGTAGTATTCAATAATGTGTGTGGAGTCCTGAACAGGGTTCACCAGGTGAGACGAACTGATTGGGACCTGCGCATGCTTGTAGTTCGATGGGCCTATAGAACTATGTGTAGAAACTTGAGCGTGGAGATGATTCCAAAGCTACGCAATAGAGTCAAGACCATAATTTTGGAAGAAAGGAATCTTCATGTAATAGCTCCCATAGTTGGGATAGTACGTGAAGACCAAGACGGAGGAATTATGCAGCTACGTGGGGGTGAACATATGCAGATTTAGGAAGCCTTTCGGCGAGGGAACCTTAGACTTCACGAACTTGGGGAAGATCGAGTACCATTAAGGAAGAGAAGAATGTTAATGGGCGCCGAGATAAAAAAACTATAGAATGAAATCGCACAAGCATGTCTTGTCGATAAACTAAGAATGACAAGACAAGATACGGAAAACCATACTACTGCATTAGAAGATTGTCGCCAAGAATTTATGACTATGCTACCATGGCTGCAACTGCACCTTACCAAGCAAGGTAACTAGGGGAGCACACCGCATAAGGAAGAATGTGCGGCACTGATTGTCGCGAGGGTAATTGAGTAGTTCCCACGGACTGGGCTGGAAGGTGCATTGAAGTCTTGCATAGTGGTGTGACCACTTGACTAGCTGTAAGGAGCATAGTCTCAACACTCCAATCAGTTGAAAGAGAGCACAGGACTATAAAAGAGTCTGTGTGGGAGATGCGCAATAAGAAGGTTGCGTGCAAGATCAACATGTCACAGGGGTTGCACCCACACATAGGAGTCTGCGCTGCTACGTGGGTAGGATGGGAAGTGATCGTTGATGTCATTGTTCATGACAAGATGTCCAATTTAAGACAAAGAGGAGCGGGCGGCAGCAATTAAGACAAGAACTAAAATCTAGATTTGGACGATCTGCCGCCAAGAATGAAATAATGACTCAGAAATGGGGGGGGCAGTGAAATTCAAATTCGAGAGATGCTATAAAACTACCAAGGCTAGCCACAAGACAACACTCTTCCATTTGAGATTTGAGTTGTTACAAAGAGCACAGATTGTTGAGTGCCAAGCGGTGTTTGAGCCCCCAAAGTCGTGAACAACTACAGATAGTTCAACTAAGATGGCAAATACCATGAGAGGTGTGGGTTTTGTAGAAAGTACCACCGAGAAATCCATGCACATCCCTATGGCGCCTATGGGGGATGTGCTGGAAATTCTGAAATCACCTCAGACACTGAGACCCAAGAAGAACAAGCATACAGTGGCACCAGTCCACATGTCCCCAAGAAATTCGCGGTTTGGTAAACGTTCCACGGAATAAAAGGGCAAGGTTGTCAACCTTGAGACAGATGATGAGGAGGAGGACTACAGGCCCTCGTAGATGAGATAGAGGTGGATGAAGAGATGACAGAAGACATCTAGCCGGTGCACATTGCAGCACAAATGCCTGAATATGTTCCTTCGTAGAAAGGAAAAGTTAAGGTACCCAAGGATTTGGATGCCACTAAGAGCTCACTCCAAACCTCACTCCTCTCAGATGGAATTTTGTTCGAAGGCTCAGCATTGGGCCAAGTGCCCACAATGAAATTTGAAGACTTGGACCTGTTGGATAATGAAAAGTTCCCACATTTATAGACTAAGACCCTCATGAAACAAAGCAAGGAGGGGTCTGTTACAATGCTAGAACCACAAAAATGGCTACGCGGTGTGGAGAAGGCTGGGCTACTCCACCTACTATGGATTTTGCATTTTCACCATGCACTGATTACAATCTTTGTCATTAGCTAGCTGCTTTTTCTGGTACATGATGGGTACTTGTGGCTAGAAGAGACCATTCCCATCACGGCGGAGCTTATCCACAAGATTTCTCAGCTTCCCTATAAGGGAAAGGACCCCGCGGAGATAGCTGGCAAAAGCGGAGATTTGGCACTCGGAGAGTCCATGAAAAATAAGTACAAATTGGAAAAGAAGAAGAGAGGCTATGTCATCAGTAGCATTAAAGACAAACGGGTGCACATAGCCACCCAACTACGGGATGGAATGGTGATGAAAAAATGTTGTGGTGACCAGGTACTAGCGCCTGTGGTTATGTACGCCGAACAATGCACAGAGGGGGTCCAGTTCAACTGGGTTGAGTTCCTGTGGGAGGAGTTTTTGACCAATTACAAGGAATCTCAGGAGCAGGGCAAGACCTTCCACTATGTGCGGTTGCTCTTGTCCATCTTATTGGTGATGGGGGAACTTCCTAAGGACAGTCAGTTTCCTCATATTGAACAGGACTTTCCGGAGACTACCAAATATGCGTCACTCTAGACTACGAAGGATGCCATGCAGATCCGTGAGACTAAGATATTCTGGGTGCTCATGGAGGTGAGTGTCCGGATGTGGATTAACAGAAGGCCGTGCTTACCCCCCACAGTGTACAATAGTCTACGGAGCTTTGCAAAATTCAAGGTGGATATGCATAGTGTGTATATTAAACCATGTAAGGATACAACACAAAATTGGACCAAACTTCCTTTCATTGCAATTGATGATGCCATTTTCTCAGTGCTTGACTCATGGCCTCCTGAGTGGTGTGCCCTGGATCTAGCGGAGAATGATAATATAGCGGTACAAAAATAGAAGGATGCCACTAAGCTATTGGCTCAGCAGAAGTGCAACGAGCAGTTGGTTGCAGAGGTAAGGGTTGCCCGCGAGGCAGTGAAGGTCGCCGCAAAGCAGACCAAGGCTGCCGAAAAAGCAGTAGTAGCATAAGCAACAGGGGCCACCACGATGCGGGAGGAAGGAGGCCTAGACTTGACCAAGGGACAAGGAATGGAGGACACAGCGGAAGACGCGGACCTAAGCACAACATCTACGCAACTGAAACGGTTGTGTGGTATGGAACGTGCAGACCCATGGAAGAAGACCAAAGCTTCCAAACTGGATAGTGAACCCATTACACTAATAGAGGGTGACCTCTATGACATCGGTGACACAGTTCACGAGGTCACCAAGGAAGCACTCCAGGAAGCGATGACAGAGTAGCAGAATGTGTTGGGGGCCCTCAGGGCAGAGCTGCAGGAACTTCAGGTGTAGCCCCCATAGGAGGGAATGGTAGCCTCCTATGATGCCGCAAATACATCAGTAGTGGAGCAGTTGCTGCATGCAAAAATGGCCAACACCATCGTGCTGCTGGAAGGAGCACTAACATCGGAAAGCACGAAGGATAGAGCTGCAGTGGGCAAGATCAAGGGACTTGGCCTAAACTTGGCTGCCCTTCCGCAGGATACATTATATCAGCTATAGGACAGAGTGACAGCAGAACTCTGAGCTAAAGAAGGACGCACAATGAAGATGCTCAGCGAACAGAGAATCAACATCGAGCATCTTAGTCTACAACGCGATGAAGTGCTGGTGCAGAATCAATAGCTGGAGCAAATGGTAGAGGAAGCATGTCGCCACATTCTAGAGCTAGAAATTGCGATTGAGCTACCAGTGGGAGTGTGAATTCACAAATTGACCAGTGGATTCCGCGAGGCAAAGGAGGTAGCAACGAGGATACAACTGGACCTCAACCTTCAGATTGTCAAACTATGATTAAAGTCGCAACCATCCATGCCCCGCAAGTTAGGGAACAATGCTGACACTATCCAAAAACGGCTAGAGGATATTGAACAGGTTGTACAAAACTGCACTACTATGTTGGAAGAATCCTTTGCGGTCCTCACTTCATTACAGGAGGACCCCACCATACAGCACCTAGAAATAGAGGTGTGGGAGCTTCAAGTGCAGTATGACAGTGTGCGTGGAATGACGTAGACAGTTGTCCTAACCCAATTGCTGGCGAAGCTACAACAGGAGAAGGCATTGAAGGAACAGGTGGATGTCGCGCAACAAAAAGAAGGAGTCCTTAAAGCATGCATCCAACCTTGGATTGATGAGGCCTTCCTCATCATTGTTGACATCGAAGGAAAGCTTGCAGAAATGAAGGTGATGCATGCCTTACAATAGAGATTTTCCCCCGACAGTGAGCATTCGACCAAAAGAGTGGAGCAAATCCAGCAAAATGCAGAACAGTGCACTATGGACCTTCACACAACACAGGCACAGTTGGAGGGGCTCCGTGCCAAGATTGCTGCACCAACCGAGTGACTCGGGATGAGTCACGATGATTGTGTTGGGGGCCTGTTGGGCATGGGATCCCCTGCATCATGTTTTTGAGGCTCAAATCCCAAGTTTTGGTCAAGTATATTATAGGACTGCGCAAATTGTGGGAATGGAGTGTGAATTCTAGGATGATTCATAGGGTTGTTCACCCTAAAATATTGTTGTGCCAGCCTACTCATGGCCCACAGACCACGAGATTGTATAAATAGAGTGAGGCTCTAAGTGTAAAGATAAGGAATGATAAAAAGAACAACAAAGGCATGGTTCAAGCTTAGAATTGGATATGAAGTGTACTGGGTCGTAGTAGTAGTAAGAGGCTCTGCAACTGAGTGCGCAGAGGCCTAGTAGATTCCATAACTGAGTGTGCAGACCCCTGCAACTGAGTGCGCAAGGTGGGATCGAGTTTGTAATTGGGATTGAAAGTTAATAAAGAGAAGTTTTACTCTGTGCATCTATTCTTGAATCGATATTTTGTGGTTATGCATTACTTTTACTTTGTCTATTTACTGCATGCAATTGGATAAATACTATTATGATTGCTTATATATGAAAACAATCTAAGTAATCTACTAACAGTGCATAATTAAGAAAGACTTGGGTAAATAACATGGGTTGCGCTATGGCTAGGACCGTGCGAAGAGGGTATCATAGGGCGTGGGGTGCCCACTGGTGCACGTAGCATAGTAAGAGCAAAGGATGAACCGTGTACCAATTCCATCAAATCAGACATTCCCAGGGTACAGAAACCTGGTTCTAGCACCCTCTCATACTGCTTTATGTGAGACCTCAGTCCACGCCCCGCAGATTATTCCTGAAAGGGCCAGTAGTACCGGGATTTAGCACAAAATCACTTCTGACCCTGGGTCAGGCCCCACTAAGCCAACACTGATGTTTCCCACATGTTTATACAGTGGGGAGAGTTGAGTCCACACTATGTTGCACAAGTTTTGAAATCATATAAAAATCCAAAATAAGCACTGACTTTCTTGGTATGGGTAGCTCATAAAAAAAAATTATTACACCACATAGAGGCGTATGATTCTATCCTAGAAATTCTGAACTCAGCCCACATGTTCAATTCAATGAAAAAATTTTGGATTTGATGGAGGAAAAACACTGTAAGCCTAATTCCCTGACTTTTATAACAACTATTTTGGGTCTTTGGGTTCAAAGTAGTTATCCAACAAGTTCCTCTAGCCCTAGAAGAGTTGAAAGGATCTGGGTTTGTGCTAAATAGCATGTCATACAATGGTCTAATAACTCTACTTTTAAAATCTGGATTTTAGAGATAAGCCATGGATGTATATAAGAAGATGATATCAGAAAACTTGTACCCAACATGAAATTTTATTCTGCACTTATGAGTTCCTGGGGGAAAAAGGGAGAAACAAGATAGGTATCAAAACTTTTTATAGAAATGCAAAGGCTGGGCTTGAAGCCCAATGTTTATACCTTCGAAATCTACATCAAAGTTCTAGGGAGAGCTAGGAGAGTGGATGAAGCATGTGGTATGTTGAGACAAATGAAGACAGAGGGTTATGAATTGGATATCATGGCCTTCACTGCATTGATGGATGCTCTTTGCAATGCTGGTAGATCGAATGAGGCAAGGGAATTGCTAAGTGAATGAGGAGAAGCAAATGCAGGCCTGATTCTGTCACATACAATACTCTAAGCCACAAGTATGGTGATTTTGTAGACATCAGTGTTGTCCAAGAGCTTTGGAGGAGATGGAGGATAATGAGTGTGTGCCAGACGTGATTACCTTCACTACTCTTATGAATGCCCTCTGTACAGCAAGAAAAGTTGATGAGGCCTTTGGAGCATTGGATAAGATGGTGAAGAAGAGAAACTCTCCCAATTCTTTGATTATTGGGCTTCTCAAGACTAACAGATTAGAAGAAGCACTAAAGCTTTTGTAGGTAATGCATACCAATGAATGAAAACCCACTTCTTTTACCTATAATTTCTTCATGGATTACTTTGTTAAGGAGGGCAAGTTCAATGAAGCATATCAAGTCTTTTGGCAGATGAAGTGGAAGTGCATTGCTCCTGATTTTGTTTCCTTCAAACTTTGTATTGATTGTCTTGGAAGAGCAAGAAAAGTTAGAGAAGCGAAGGACCATCTTGAAGAGATGAGATAAGTAGGCCTTTTTCCTAATAATATTACATATAACATGATGATAATATGCTATTGCAAAGCAGGGAAGGTTGATAAGGTCACTAAGATATTACGAACATTAAATATTTTGTAGATACCACTGTCTCCATGACCAACCCAAATTCTTCCTTGATGCAAGGTCAGAACTTATTGGTTGCATGGATGGAAGTCCTCTATCTCACATTTTAGGTTCTTTGGATCAAGTACATGGACCAACTTGTATCATGAAAGACATGATATATCTCCTGTCCATTAGACTCCTCGTAGGATTTTGGTTGGCTACTATGAAACTTTTCAGAGGTATCATCTTTATGACCCTACCTCTCACCAAGTGACTGAGCATCATGATGAGCCTTTTCATGATGACTGCTAAGATCTCTTCTATAGATCCTTTCTAGTGATGACTCTCAGCATGTATCCATGGAACGTGCTTCTTCTTCTTTTGTTGGGTTGCTTGTTGATGACTCCCAACTGGTTGTAGTGAACCTTTCCACATATCCATCTTGTTTTGGTCCACCTATACAAACTCCTCTGAGTTCAATCTTTGTAGTTATTGAATATTCTATGGGGAGTTGAGACTAAAGGGATTACTTCATCATCTAGTCCATCCTCTCCTTTGGATGATTCTTCCAGCCTTCCCGTGCTAGATGAGGTCATCATTGTTGTAAAATTTGGTGCATATTTTCTACTCACTCATGATAATACTTGTTTCTTGGATGGATGATGGTTACTTACCCCTATGAGCTCACTACATTCAAGGCTCACTACAATTGGAAATAACATTATTCTCCCCATGGTAATTAAAATTTTGTGATGATCTACAAACATTAAATCTTTTGTAGATACTACTGTCTCCATGACCAGCCCATATTCTTCCTTGATGCAAGGTTAGAAACTTATTGGTTGCATGGCTGGAAGTCTTCTATCTCACATTTTAGGTTCTTTAGATTAAATGCATGGACCCACTTGTATCATGAAAGGCATGATATTCTCCTATCCATTAGACTCCTCATAGGACTTCGGTTGGCTACTATGAAATTTTTCAGGGGTATCATCTCTATGACCCTACCTCCCACCAAGTGAGTAAGCATCATGATGAGCCCTTTCATGATGACTTCTAAGATCTCTTCTATAACTCCTTTCTGGTAATGACTCTCAGCATCTATCCATGGAACATGCCTCTTCATCTCTTGTTGGGTTGCTTGTTGATGACTCCTAGCTAGTTGTAGTGAACCTTTCCACATCTCCATCTTATGTTGGTCCACCTATACAAACTCCTCCGAGTTCATTCTTTGCAGTTATTAAATAGTCTACGGGGAGTCGAGACTAAAGGGATTACTTCATCATCTAGTCCATCCTCTCCTTTGGATGTTTCTTCTAGCCTTCCCTTTCTAAATGAGGTAATCACAGTTTTAAAATTTGGTGCACAATTTCTACTCACTCATGATAGTACTTGTTGCTTGGATGGATGATGTTTACTTGCCCCTAGGAGCCATGATATTGGTGGGACTATGGACACCTATCTCATGATTTCTATGCATTGCATGCTTTTGGTGATGGTTACACTTAGCCCTCAGAATTTTGAAGTTGGTAATGGAGCCCATTCAGGTTACTTCAGTGCTTTTGTTCACAGGATCGTAGTGGGTGTGCACTGTGCATTCACTTGAACTTTAACACCTAAGTTCAATATCTCATTAAAGTAAATGGATTACCAATAGCCATATTAAACCAAAATGTAAAATCACTAGTTCTTATAATCATTTGAGACATCAAATCTCTAATTGGAAAATTCATAGCTCACTACATTCAAGGCTCACTACAATCAGAAATAACATTGTTCTCCCCATGGTAATTAAAGTGTTGTGATGATCTACAAACATTAAATATTTTGTAGATACCACTGTCTCCATGACCAAACCAAATTGATGCAAGGTTAGAAACTTATTGATTATATGGTTGGAAGTCTTCTATCTCACATTGTAGGTTATTTGGATTAAGTGCATGGACCCACTTGTATCATGAAATACATGAAATATCTATTGTCCATTAGACTCCTCATAGGACCTTGGTTGGATACTATGAAACTTTTTAGGGGTATCATCTCTATGACCCTACCTCTCACCATGTGACTAAGCATCGTGGTGCTATCTTTGATGAGCCTTTTCATGATGACAGATCTCTTCTATAGCTCCTTTCTGGTGATGACTCTCAACATGTATCCAAGGAACATGCCTCTTCTTCTCTTGTTGGGTTGCTTGTTGATGACTCCCAGCTGGTTGTAGTGAACCTTTCCACATCTCCATCTTGTGTTGGTACACCTATATAAACTCTTCTGAGTTCATTCTTTGTAGTTATTGAATAGTCTATGGGGAATCGAGACTAAAGGGATTACTTCATCATCTAGTCCATCCTCTCCTTTGGATGTTTCTTCCAGCCTTCCCTTGGTAGATGAGGTCATCACTATTGTAAACTTTGGTGCACATTTTATACTCACTTATCATACTACTTTTTTCTTGGATGGATGATGTTTACTTGCCCCTAGGAGCCATGATATTGGTGGGACTGTGGACACCTATCTTGTGATTTCTATGCATTGCATGCTTTTGGTGGTCGTTGCTCTTAGCTCTATGCATTTTGAAGTTGGTAATGAAACCCATTCAGGATACTTCAGTGCTTTTGTTCATGGGATCGTAGTGGGTGTGCACTGTGCATTCACTTAAACTTTAACACCTAAGCTCAATATCTCATTAAAGTAAATCAATTACCACCAGCCATATTATACCAAAAAGTAAAATCACAAGTTCCTATAATAATTAGAGACATCAAATCTCTGACTGGTAAATTCTTATCTCACTACAATCGGAAATAACATTGTTATCCCCATGCTAATTAAAATGGTGTGATGATCTACAAACATTAAATCTATTGTAGAGACCATTGTCTCCATGACCAACCCAAATTATTCCTTGATGCAAGGTCAGAAACTTATTGGTTGCATGGCTAGACGTCTTCTATCTCACATTTGAGGTTCTTTTAATCAAGTGCATGGACCCACTTGTATCATGAAAGACATGATATATCTCCTATCTGTTAGACTCCTCATAGGACTTTGGTTGTCTACTATGAAACTTTTCAGGGGTATCATCTCTATGACCCTACCTCTTGCCAAGTAACTAAGCATCATGATGACTGCTAAGATCTCTTCTATAACTCCTATCTGGTGATGACTCTCAGCATGTATCCATGGACTGTGCCTCTTCTTCTCTTGTTGCGTTGCTTGTTGATGACTCCTAGCTAGTTGTAGTGAACCTTTCCAGATCTCCAACTTCTGTTGGTCCACCTATACAAACGCCTTTGATTTCATTCTTTGTAGTTATTGAATAGTCTATGGGAAGTCGAGACTGAAGGGATTACTTCATCATCTAGTCCATCCTCTCCTTTGGATGTTTCTTCCAGCCTTCCCTTGCTAGATGAGGTCATCATTCTTGTAAAATTTGGTGCATATTTTCTACTCACTCGTGATTATACTTGTTGCTTGGATGGATAATGGCAACTTGCCCCTAGGAGACATGATATTGGTGGGATTGTGCACACATATCTTGTGATTTCTATGCACTGTATTCTTTTGGTGATGGTTACACTTAACCCTGGGCATTTCGACGCTGGTAATGGAACCCATTCAGGTTAGTTCAGTGCTTTGTTCACGGGATCCTAGTGGGTGTGCACTTTTCATTCACTTGAACTTTAACACCTAAGTTTAATATCTCATTAAAGTAAATGGATTACCAACAACCATATTAAACCAAAAAGTAAAATCACCAGTTCCTATAATCATTTGAGACATCAAATCTCTAATTGTTAAATTCTTAGTTCACTACATTCAAGGCTCACTACAATCGGAAATAACATTGTTCTCCCCATGGTATTTAAAATAATGTGATGATGTACAAACATTAAATATTTTGTAGATACCACTGTCTCCATGACCAACCCAAATTCTTCCTTAATGCAAGGTCAGAAACTTATTGGTTGCATAGCTGGAAGTCCTCTATCTCACATTTTACATTCTTTGGATCAAGTGCATGGACCCACTTGTATCATGAAAGACATGATATATCTCTTGTCCATTAGAATCCTCATAGGAATTTGGTTGGCTACTATGAAACTTTTCAAGGATATCATCTCTATGACCCTACCTCTCACCAGGTGACTAAGCATCATGGTGCTATCTTTGATGAGCCTTTTCATGATGATTGCTAATATCTCCTCTATAGCTCCTTTCTGGTGATGAATCTCAGCATGTATCCGTGGAACATGCCTCTTCCTCTCGTTGGGTTGCTTCTTGATGACTCCCAGCTAGTTGTAGTGAACCTTTCCACATCTCCATCTTGTGTTGGTCCACCTATACAAACTCCTTTGAGATCATTCTTTGTAGTTATTGAATAGTCTATGGAGAGTTAAGACTAAAGGGCTTAGTCTCATTTGGATGTTTCTTCTAGCCTTCCCATGCTAGATGAGGTCATCATTGTTGGTACTTCATCTTGAGGTGTACAACCTAGAAATGCTTCTACTTCCGGAATGTAGTGATGCCCAACTTTGAGATGATACTATTCATGTGGATGTACAACAGTTTGTTGATGATGGTAACAAACCCCCTACTACATCGTTTCCATCTTTTCTTTGATGGTTTGTTTCTTGGTGATCGCATGCTTCTTGTTCTAGGTTGATCATAGTGATGCATGTACCTTTCATTTTGATGTAGATAGTTTGTCTTGATGCATATTTTCTTTCCACTCATGGTTATTTGGATTGTAGTAGCATGATCCTGGGTAGATGAATCAGTATGTGTGATATTATGAGGATGATGTACTTGCAAAATTTGTCTTAGTGTTTTGAAACTTGTCCACAGTCCCAAAGGAAATATGACTTAGCACTTGCACATATGTTGAGAGTATTTACAACAATAAAGGGACAACAAATGGACTTAGTCTGGAAGCTCCAAGGTCATCATTATGACTGGAAAAGATAGAAAAGGCCAAAATATGACCTAGCTGCTCATGTGCTGACTTTTAAAATCAGGCTGGAATTCCTAATAATAAAGATGTTGTTAGGCTTAGTGGTGTGATGTTCTTTGTTAGCAATTTGTTATAGACTAGATAAAGTTGTTCCATTTGATATATGTTGTTCTATGATAGTGAATTTTAAAGGACATTGGCAAGAATTTCACATGGATCTATTCACTTAGCAGCCTATATCCAAATAATTACACTAGCATTCATTCTCAGGTTTGATATTATTGCATGTCCAACCAATTTGTCCAAGAACTAAACAAATACATAGCTTGTCATGGAGGTTTGACATCCAAGAATATTTACACTTCATCTGTAAATCATTATGCAATTGTAGTGTTCATCATACAATGTTGCGTTGTAGCTACACAATATTGTATTGATTAGGTCATAGGATTGAACTCTATCGTAGTTGTTTTGACAATTTGATCCCTGCTATTCTTATAGATTATTCTCTCGTATCCAAAATAAGCGTACATACGAACCAATTTGTATTGACTCTTAATCGGCATTATCTATATCACAAAGTTTTGATATTATTTTTTTATTTTGACCTTGTGATATATTACATAATTTATGTAGCTCTTGATTTTTCCAGAGTACCCATAATTTTGTATGATAATTAATGGCTATTCCATACTAATCTATTAGACCTACATTGTTCCCAAATTCAATGTGATAGGCTTGGAAGTATGATTACATGTTTATGATATTCCTCCATCAATGTTCTACCTTTGCATTTACCACCTTCAAAATTAGGGTTCCATGATCCACATCAACAAGATTGGCTCAGAAAGGAAGCTGCAGAGGTACTTTATGATACAAATTGTACATATGGGTAGACGTTTGCAAATTAATATATGCCTATCATACCTATGGTGTAGGACCCCCCAGATCCAAACTAATGTGCCTTTTGATGCAAATGAAGAGGTTGCAGATAAAGTGGAAATGTTCTTTGGAGAGGTTTTAATTTTCTTAGACAGAAAATCGGCACATATGGATCCTTTTATTCTGGTATTAAGGTTCTTGAATCAAGGAGGCAAATTGTAGAGCTTGAAGGAATGTTGCATAAAGGGAGAGTTGAATTTGAGGTGATATTATAGATGTATATAAAGCTTGTTTAGTGTACTTTAGATTGGCTAACATGATAGTATGCTAGAATAATTTTTCCACTTAATGAATATTTCCATATTTGTTTTTAGAAATTGCTTAGTTGGAAATCAATTCTTCATAGGGTTCATTCTTTTGATGCAATCTATAAAATTCAAACAGGGTTTGTTGCAATAGGCCATCATTAGTGTTCGGCATGTTGGAACTTGGAAGACCTGATATTTTAAAGTTAAATAGTATAAGGTGTCTTCTTCTTTATGAAGCCTATGAATAGGATCTTCATCTTTTCCATTTAGATTCATCTCCTAGAGTGAAAAACTCTCTTGCCAAATTGGAAACTAGTCCACTGGAGGATTTTAAGACTCCACATGAGGAATATGATTCTAGCATAAATGAAAAAGTTGAAGACCATTAGGGTACAGTCAAAGATAGTAACAATGTTGGTGGTGGTTTTGAAATTTTGATGACAAAGGACACATGCTCCATGGTTGATGGAAATTGTTTGGACAAAGCTATCTATTTTGGGAATCTTCAGGTCAAAGATATCCAAATTGGTGACAAGCATGTTTTAAATAGTGGATCTGGGCAGCTTTACTTGATTAGTAATGTGGGAAATTCCTACTTGTGTGACCATTGAGGGAATTGGGACGGTGAATGGAAAATTAAATTAAGGCATGGAAATTATTAAATTGATAGAAGGTAAAACAACCCAGAATATATGGATGACGTGGAAGGAGATCCAAACATTAGAGATTCATCCAATATAACTAATGGTACCATGTTTCATACTTTTGATATGGAGAATGGTGAATGGGATACCAACATCAATGTTTCTGAGACAATGCCTTCTGAAGCAATTGATAGTAGGGACAATACAAACGGTTTGGATGAAGATATGGCACCCTGTCAGAAACTGTCAGAGCAGGATTTTCTTATCCTCACTAATTTTTCAAATGCATCAGATGCAATATGGACAGGTCAAGGCCAACTAGTAAAAGCTCATGCTGTATTTGTGACATCACAAGGGAAGGAAGGTTGGTTCTGCCACTTTGGCTATTGTTTCTAGTGGTAGTGAATCTACTAATAGAAAATATTTTAATCCAGTTCAACAAATTGCAATAGGAGACAGGATGATGTCCGAATCTACCTAAAACATGCATGATAAAGGTGGAATAGAGGTGCCTGAGAAAAGCATCCCTCCCTCACTAGTAAAATCATTAAATCTATCGGAAGAGTTTGGAAGCTGCATTGGGGAAACTATGTCAAACTTACCAAAAAGTTACAACAAGAGTTTACAAGAAAATTTATTGGGGTCTATTAGAGTTGTTTCTCAAAGAATCTATAGTATTATGCTTGTCTCATCAGTTAGTCATCTTGGTGGTAATGGAGTGGGTAAGCTAATTTCACCAACCAGTGTCAATGATATGGTTATTGTTGTTTATGATGATGAGCCAACAAGCATAACAACATATGCACTAAGCACGCAAGAATATCCGGCTTGCCTATATGACAAGGTACCCAATAGTGAGAAGCAAAAGGAAATAGACAGGGATAAAGAAAAGGAATGTGCATATTTATTTGGTATGGGTGGAGTTGTTTCAAATCTACTTTATCTGTCAGATGGTTCCTTAGACTCAAGTAAAGCTCTTTCCAAAGACAGAAGTTTAGGATATGAGGATATTTACACATATGGCTCCAAAGGGAAAGGGGGTTCAAATTCATCACTATATATAAAAGACACATGAAAAATTATCCTTTCATGGTGAGGGTCCTCCTAGAAAAGTTAAGTACTTGGTAACCCGTTATTAATCAAAATAATTTGATGCCCTTAGTAAAAAGTGTTTTCCAACAGAGATGGACTTTAAATTGTCACTAAATCGCTGCAAGAATTGGGAACCTCAAGGAAGAAAGAGTAATGTGTTTCTTGCAAAATCCTTGGATGAAATATTTATTATTAAGAGAGTCACCATGATAGAACTGTAATCTTTTATGAAGTTTTCATCAGAATATTTCAAATATTTGTGACTCATTATGTTCTGGAAGCCCCACATGTTTGGAAAATATCCTTGGTATTTATCAAGTTGGATACTCATATTATTCTTTATTCTATATTTGACAATTACCTTTTGCAGACACCTAGAGAGTTTATGAGGCTTTGTTTCCTTCATTGTGTGTCTGCATGCTACATAATGCGCTCATCATTCAGGTCACTATAAAGAATGCAAAAGGTGGCAAAGAGATTAGGATGAATTGATGGTAATGGAAAATCTATTGTTTGGAAGAAATGTAACACAGGTTTATGACCTCAAAGGTTTCGGTTGCTCCCATTACAATGCAGATTATTCAGGCAACAACAAAGCTCTTTTAGACCAAAATCTCTTAGAGACCATGCCAACTGCTCCAATATTTATGGGGAATAAATCCAAGCACATTTTGGAGAGATTAGTCAGGAATGATACTTCATTTCTCATGGTAAATATAGTTTTCATTTTTGTTGATCAACCATAATTGTAATCTTAGTTTCAATTTTTTGTTGAGCTAACCAATTATCATGATTGTGTGCAATGTGTGTTTGTAGTCAATTGATGTCATGAATTATTCATTACTTTTTGGAGTTGAAGAGCATTGTGAGATGGTTTTAGGTAATAATAGACTCATACATTTTCTTTGAAATATATTTTCTCATATTTGATTTTCCATTTTAGTTAACATTATCAATAATTTTAGCTACTTGGGTCAGAGCATGTATCTATCAACGTTTTAGAGATGAATATAATAACTTTTTTTTTTCTTCGTTTCAAATTTCAATACATGAAGTTTAGTTTATATTGGTGATAAAGCCAACGGTTCTTGCTATGATGTTTTTTATGCAACGAAGCTGCCTAATGATAATAGCCTAATGATGGTGACATTATTACAATTGACAAACTGAGCATTCTTTACCAGAGGCATATGCTCTTGATATTTCACTTTTATGATAGGACCAAGCAACAAGTATTGGCAGTTAAATATTTCATTCTTTGTGACCATCATTTATGTGAATAGGTCGTGGGTTCCTTGATTTCAAAGGTTTGGAGAAGCTCATTTTAAGTTACTCACATGGATCTAGCTATTAGCTGAAGTAAAATGTGCCCATCTTCTTTTTCTTTTCCTTTTTAATTCTTCTGATAATATCTTCTTGTTGAATATTGTCTTTCATTTTCTATTCCAATTATCTTCAATGCTCTAATATTGAACTTGTTTTATGCCATGAATAAATAGTTCTGGTTGATTTTAAAATGCCTCCTTGACTTATTTTTTCCAACCAATTAAAGTTAAGTGTATTAACACCATTTTCTGAACTCAAAAGATTTCTAGATTCATTTGAAGGTGACATGATTTTGTTTGTCCTTGATGAGGAGTATCAAGACGTTTGCTTTCATGTTTTTATCCTTTCAATGGTTGGTAAATTGTAAGTAAGTTTTGATTTCTTGTTTTTTCCATTAAGGAAGATTGGGCTTTTGGTCTTTATGCTCACTTTATGTCCATGTTTTGCAATGATGCACTAGAGCTATGCATGGTTGTTAGTTGGAGCCAATGGTTATCAAGAAATAGTGTGAGCTTTAAACATGATACTCCATTAATGGGAACATCTCCAGTCACAGTTCATTAGATTGGTGGTACTATGATTTTGGTCTTTATGCTCACTTTTGTGTCCATGTTTTACAGTGGCTATAACTATGCATGGTTGTTAGTTAGAGACAATGGTTATCAAGAAACAACGAGCTTTAAACATGCTTCTCCCTTAATGGAAACATCTCGTGTCACATTTCATTAGATTGGTGGCACTATAGATAGTCAGCACTTGACCAAGCCCAACTTTGACTAATGCCACTTTAATGTACTATGGATGCCATCTCTATTTAATGTACTTTAAACATGTTCAAATTAGTAGATTTCATTGTTGGTTATTATTTTTCTTATCATCTTTCTTTTGTCCACTCTAATCCTATTATCTATGGATCTTTTCATTATTCCCCTAGATATATTCTTGCAAGTATAATTCTTTAAAGGGTGCTAGCTCAATGGAAGAGAGTCTACTTTACAAGCAGGAGGTTGGTGGTTCGATTCCATCGTGCCCTGATATTTAGATGGAATGACGATGATTAGTTTTTGGTGACGGAGGTTCTTTTGACTATCACCAATGAGCTTATGGTGACATTTTTCGACCCTCACCAAAATATGAAATGGTGACGGTCAATGAACGTCACCATATATATATTATAGTATACACACCATCAAACACAACACACACACACACCACAGATATATTATATATATAATAATATATATATATATATATATGTATATATATATATGCATTAATAGTGACAGTCATGAAAGGTCCACCGCAATAAATCATTGTTGTTCATATGAAATGGTGACAGTCACTGCCCGTCATTATAATCATTATTCGTGACGGACCTTGGATGTCACCACATCTATATTTTTAGTGACGCTACCATTAGTGACGTTCAATTTTTTTATGACGGAGGTTAAGGTTCGTCACCATTTCTAATATGAAATGGTGATAGTCACTATCCGTCATTATAAATCATTATTGGTGATGAACCTTGAATGTCACCATAACACTTATACTTTTGGCGACACCACCTTTGGTGACGTTTAGTTTTTGGTGACGGAGGCTTTTTTTGACCATCACCAATGAGCTTATGGTGACATTTTTAACCCTCACCAATGTCCTTTTTTCTTGTAGTGATGTTTGATAATGACATACAAACACATATATACACATATAAACATTAGCATTAAACAACCATGATCCATGAAGACCCTGTTAAACACAACATACATACATGTACATATACATATATAACCATCATCATAATCATGATCATAACATAATTACCATATAGCATAAGGTCAAGGTTAAGATAACTCCCTTTATCTATGCACACCATGCATAACATTGAGAACGATTGTTCCCAACATAGCCAAGGAATTTGATCCCTCAAATCCATTTACTTCACCTTTCCTATTACCTTTCTCATGATTATACTGCCATTTTCCATTTACACCAATGGACCAAGCCAATCCAACTGATTGTCATATTCTTACCTTCAACTTCCAATTACTCATGAACTGAGCTTCATTCGAGTCTTACATTACCTGCTAGGTTTCATTTATCAATCCCTAAGCTCCAATAACTTTCCTCATTCCCAACCAATTCCCAAGACCCTCAAGACATAAAAGGCAAGAAAAAATGAAAATAAGAAGAAAACCATGAAAACCAATAGCAATACAACACCGCAAACAAAGCTGTATGGCCATACACTAGACATAAACAAAGCTACAAATCAAGCACAAACAAAGCACAAAGAATCAAAATTACAAGACTGTCAACATACACCATGATTCAATCCTCATGGTTCCTAGTGCTTCTAAAGGAAATCTCAACTTGAGCCTTCTTCAGAATTTCATGGCAATCTCTCTTCCATGCAATCCCCTGCATCATTTTTCCATGAAAACATAATTTTAAGTGCATAAATAAACATAACAATACACCAGTTACCTTACCTTGTTGAGCCAAGCACGTTGCTTGCAACAGAACACATCCACGCCATCTCTCAAAGGACTCCAATCCTTTGAAAAATCTAACCCTAACTAGAACCAAAAGTTATACCTGTTGTTTAGCTTTTTCTATCTCCTATCACACAATTTCTTTCAGAAGATATAGAAGCCTCCTAAAGACAGCCTCCAGGTTGATAAAAAGGGGCCAGTTCCTAGGGCATCTGAGAGAAGTGCTTTTGAAGATTATCTAAAGCCTTTCTATTGCACTCAATATGTCACGTAATTTGAAAAATAATAATTCAGAGGCTGGTTCAATAGACCTTCGCCAAGGTAAACTCAATCAAACACATAGATTGAAATACACCTTGGTAGATATGGCTAATCTCAAAGAGAAATGTGTTGGTTTTGGTGGCCGACACACAACAATACATAGTTTAACATTGTTATTGTAGTATAGATGAACAGAGGGAAGGAAAGGAGGTAAATCGATACAGAGGAATGAACATAACATAGAATCCTAAGAAACAATCTCCAGGAGGTGAAAATAGAGAAAAAGTGGAGCGCGAATTAAGCTCTTAATCTTTATGCCTCATGAATACATTTGTCACCAATTAGCATAAGTAAGTTTGTGCTTACATTCATATTGTAGGCTATCAAATAACACGAGTAAATTTGTGATTACACAAGTATTGTAGGTTATTAAAGAACACAAGTAAATTTGTGTTTACAGAAGCACTTCTCACTACTTAGTAGCATACATACAACGATGAGAGAGTGAAACCAAAAGATTCATTATACAATTTCATAAGAGGAAAGAAATACATGAAATGATATACAAAGGGGAAGACATACTGCACATTTCTCCGATTAGAATCAACAAAACTATAGAAATTCCCACTGTAGATCACCTAGTAATGTATGTACTAAAGAAAAATACTTGATCTACTTCTACAAACAATTTAGCGGAAGCTTAATCGAACATGGGCAACATCAAGCATGAAAATATATAACTGAGAATGAGAAGAAATCAACCATAACACAGAAGATATATCACTGGGGAAAGCACCAGCCTAAAACCCCAACTTTGTATTACGATACAAGTGGAAATCTTGTTCAAGTTACAAAAAGAATTAGCTCTCAAACTATCCTCCTCTCTCTGTAATCAAACAATACAACTCACGGACTCAATAGACATAGAATATATCTTCCTCAAGCCCTCCAAGCCTCCTATTTCCTTGTGTAGTTTTGATTGGGGTACAATGATATCACATGTGTGAATTGGCCTCATCGCACTCACTGTAACCTCAGGTATAACTACACAATCCATAAGGAATAATATTCCTTCTGCATGCAAGGAAAATTCACCAAGGAATATCCTAGCAACTGATAGTACATTTTCCCTCCATCTAATCTCAACTAGGTCTCTGACTGAACTGACATGCATGAGTTATCCATGAGTGAATCTTCGGTTATCTGAATTACAGTAGTTACATGCATGCAAGCATTAACTAACTGAACTCTCATTAACTTAACAAACTGTTAAATTAATCTAACTGGTCTTGACTAAGTTAAACTAAGTCAATTAATTACAACTCAATATTACAACTCATCCTTATCTCTTTAACTAAAGGTTAAATTGCTCAATCAAACGAGAAACTTTTGCATATCCTCACATAGACTTCAAGTTTGATTTTCGTTAACTAATTAACTCAAGATGAATTAATTAATTAATTTTCAAACTGTTGTTGATATCAAATTCGATTTTTACTTCCTATGTTTAGTCCAGGGACTGACTAAAATAAGAAGGGACCCCGAAATTCTATTTTAGAAAAGCTATGCCAACTCCTAGGAAGACCAAGGAGTGCTAGACTCACCATGTCGTCATCAGCGGTCACGACCCCTACACTTGAAAGCTCATCCCTACAGGTGGTGAGCTTGTTTAGGAACATAGAGATTGTGTCACCCTTTTCGCACTTGATCTTTCAAAGTTTGTCCTTCAGCACCAGCTTCACTGCTATTTTGATAAATATCTTTCAATGTTTTCCACATAAAAAATGGAGTCTCCTTCCCATGGAGGCTCGAGACAATGTGATCTCGAACTCCCTCCAGGAGGATTATCCTTGTTCTAGCCACACACTTTTTCCATTCCACCAATTGAGTAGCATAAGTTGGCTTCTGGATTTCTTGATCAATGAAATCCTTTAGGCCATTATCGTCCAATACTTTCTCCATGCGATCCTTCTAGGCTATATAATTTGAACTGCCATCAAGGGCATATTCGAGTCTTAAACCACTAAATGCCATCGATGAAATAGATGTGATAAGAACTCAATTCAATATTCAGAAACAAAACTTCGTACTTATCCTACTTGTATATTGTCCTTCCTTGATCACCTTTGCTCTGATACCATGTAGAAATTCCCAATGTAGATCACTTAGTAATGCAATGTACTAAAGAAAAACACTTGATCTACTTCTACAAACAATTTAGTGGAAGATTAATCGAACATGAGCAACATCAAGCATGGATAGATATAATTGAGAATGAGAAGTAATCAACCATAACATAGAAGATATATCATTGGGGAAAGAAACAGCCTAAAACCCAACTCTGTATTATCATACAAGTGGAAATCTTGTTCAAGTTACAAAAAGAATCAGCGCTCAAACTATCTTGCTCTCTTTGTAATCAAACAATACAACTCACAGACTCAATAGACATAGAATATATCTTCCTCAAGCCCTCCAAGCCTCCTATTTCCTTGCGCAGTTTTTATTGGGGTCTAATTATATTACATGTGTGAATTGACCTCATCACACTCACTGTAACCTTAGGTCCAACTGTACAATCCATAAGGAATAATATTCCTTCTGCATGCAAGGAATATTCACCGAGGAATATCCTAGCAACTGATAGTACATTGTCTCTCCATCTGATCTCAACTGGGTCTCTGACTGAACTGACATGCATGAGTTATCCATGAGTGAATCTTCAGTTATCTAAATTACAGTAGTTACATGCATGCAAGCATTAACTAATTGAACTCTCATTAATTTAACAAACTGTTAAATTAATCTGAGTTGACTTGACTAAGTTAAACTAAGTCAACTAATTACAACTCAAAATTGCAACTCACCCTTATCTCTTTAACTGAAGATTAAATTCCTCAATCAAAGGAGAAACTGTTGCATGTCCTCACGTAGACTTCAAGTTTGATTTTCCTTAACTCATTAACTCAAGATGAATTAATTAATTAATTTTCAAACTATTGTTGATATCAAATTCGAATTTTACTTCCTATGTTTAGTCTAGGGACTGACTAAAATAAGAAGGGATCCCGAAATTCTATTTTTAGAAAAACTATTTTTAGCACTTTCACTTTTCACCCATTGTTGCTAAGATCTCCAATGGCTAAACTACTATATATAGCCTGACTATTTATAGTAGTGCTATTTTTAGCATTTCTTGTTGCAAATCTCAACAAAAACTACTTCATTAATATTGGAATATGGAGTCCAAATCACCAATCCATCACATTTAACAATTGTATATGCCCAACCACCTCATGAACAAGAAAATTGAACCAAAGTGGAACCACTCTCTGCAAACAGAGCTCTGTACTTGCAAAAGTAGAATTTTCGCCTCTAGAATGCAAAATTTGAGAACCTGTCTTAAGTGTTTCTTCCCTCTATTTATAAGGAGAGTGGGAGCTTTCAACAACAGTTACAAAATATCTCAGTGAAGCTCCAACTATCTAATCGACTAGCTCTCTCAGTGTATGAAGGTTCTGCTGCCCAAAATGATTACAATCAGATTTGATTTTGTTCTTGAAAATGCAAAAATTATATAATAATAGACATAAAGAAAACTGAATGATGGTTGAGGAAAATATCTCCCTTCCATTCCTGCGATGGCCTCTGATTGGGTCACATCTTTTCCATGATGTTCCTCTTTAGTTTTTCGGCCAGTTCACCTATCACTTTTGCCTTAACTATTTGAATTCCACACTCTCTAGAGTTGGGAGTGATCAACTGTCAGTTGCTTGTCACAGTGCAAAGATGGAGATCGACCTAAAATTCCTTCATTGTATGACTGTGTGGAGCTCCATTCTTAGAAATTAATTCTTAGGTGACCTTCACACTCCTCCGAGAGTCCCATGCTTATTTATCATTCCATAGATCTTGATAGTCCATAATGGTGCCTGATCTATTCTTATTTACCACGACCATTTGTACACACAAAGCCGTCAAATTCATTTCTTCTACCAATGTTGTCATTGGTTTCTTGTTACAGAGACTTCCATGGGATTAACCCTTTTCAATTACCAACTCCTTTGTGCCTTAATTCAATTTCTTCATTGCCAACCCATACATTATTTAAATCCCTATACTTACTTATCGGAGTGATTCCATATCGCAATCTTCACAGTGGTGCAATATTCTAATCTTCTGATTGTTGACCTCTAACATGACAAGCTCCTTCCGCTTATCCCTTCCCACATTTCTCACCATAGGACTGAGGGTCGTTACTTACCACTTAGCTTTGAGTTTCTAGAGTGTTTTTTTTCCTGCCAAGGAATATTCTTCCTTTGTTAAGGGCTTAGCGCCCTTGGTTCGTTGAATCTTTGCAACCGTGGTGCCAGCCCAATATCAAAGCCCCCTTATCGAAACTTTTTTAAGTATCAAGTGTTACAAAGTGCTAACATCCTCAACCTCCGATACACCAACCTTTGATGTAATGTCATTGCTCCACGTGGCACCTCATGAGTGGTGACACGTGTCACCCATATTTGTCTGCTTAGGCCCCTCAAAACACAAAATTTTCTACCACGTGTCCTTCCATACCACCACGCCATGCTGACATCATATGCCACTATAGCTAATAAGGACCAATCATATGCACCACATGTCGTACTAGAGGAGAGAGACAATGGCTCGCCCACCTTTGGTTTTGCAATGAAATCCTTTGTTAATCCTTTATCGATGTTCCTGGTGGTTTTTAACATTATCGAGACATTATGCATATTGCAACTTTTTAAAGTTTGTCACCTTAAGAAGTTGCAATTATCCGACTCGCCAACCTTTTGATGTGCTTATGCTTCGATGTCTTAGGACCTCCAATATGCGAACGTCAATTTGCTTGATGCTTTGATGTTCTAATTGCTTATATAGTTGATGCTCTGATGTTGCAATATTCGATATGGTTTATGCTCTGATGTTGAGATCATCAATATCTCTGGACCTCCAATATGTGATCTCCGATATATGGGACCTATGATATTCCTTCCTAAGGCTTCAATCCTTGAACTTCAAAAGGCCATATATTTTGATGCAGGATACCATTTTTGGACTTCCACATATAATTGGAAAGCTTCTTTAAAGCACTTTCCAATGGAGAGGATCTGATTTAGGCTTTTAGTCCTTCTTATGCTTGGAAAATGACTGCAAATGTCTCTTCTCATTTACTCTTTGGACAGCTAGAAACACATTTTGCAGTGAGTGAAAACACCTGTCAAATACATATTTATGAATATAACACATATCCTCATAATGTTAGGAAAGCTCAAGGTTAAGCATATTTCCTGTATGTGAAGCACTCATTCGTTTGGAATTATGGTTTCCAAACATAGCCAAAGGAATTTTCACCTAATTCCTTTATTTTACCTTTCCTTGTTGCAATTGAGTCTTAGTATGCACTATCACATCACCCAACTGTTAGTTATATAAGCAGATAAAATATTACCTTGTCATGCTAACACCAAACATGTTTCCCTACAACTGCTCACACATGTGAGTCTCACGTTCCAAAGATAAAGACATCATGTATATTAATTTAAAATCAACCTTTACCAACTCTAATAACCATGTCATAATTAACAATCAAATCACATTCATCGGCCATAATACATAATGCTACAACTATCAACTACTTACACTCAAGTACATATAAGTTATTTCAACACATATGAATTAGTACAACCATATTATAACAAGATCATTTCGGAAAGAAATCTTATAGACACATACTCATATCATTTAATTAATCAAACATTCAAACTATAGATAGATGACATAATAGAAACCAACACTCAAACACCAAATAAACGACATAATCAAATATTCAAGCACAAAGTAGACGACATAAGAAAGCTCATACCTTAATGTATCTTAGGGGAGGTTATCTTTTCTGTACAATAAATCTATAGTAACACGATATAACTTCACAGCCGTTATCAACTCAAACATAAATGAGGTCATGATATCCATAACAGTAAGTCGCTAACATGCTCACATCATAAACTCATAAATAATTGGCATTCATGCATAACAATAACATACGCATAGTCAGTCTAGATTAGTATGACATAATATCACAACATATTAACTCATACCTAAATTTCATAATACTAACCATTTCCATAGACTAGTCCAACTTACTAATAACCCTAATAATCAAGTTACTAGCATATAACAATAAAAAGTTATATATCATGCTCATCAACAACATATAACCTAATTGTCAATCTAACTATCACATAACAAAAAAAAGTTAACCTATAACATACTCATCAATAACATATAACATAATCATCAAGTTATCTAACCTGAAACAACAATAGAAATGCAGACAACCACAAATTACTATCATTCATTCATGACTATTCGATGCATGTGAATATGACTACACTAATCAACTAGCATCTATCCTGTATATAACCATAATATCAATATAAGTAACCCTAATTCTTATAACAACCATTTGTTGGACATAGATTGTCATTGATGTCAATATGGCAATATTCGAGGAGTAGACTGAGCTAAGAGGAGCAGACCGAGCAGGAGCACATATCATATATATGCATTCTTTTACAATATCAGAATGGAAAAGGCATAGTTCATATAAGTATGCACAAAATACACTATCGAAGGTGTAAGTGGAGGCCAAAACATAGTTATGGTGTTTACACTATCAGGAAGCAGAAAAGGCAGAAAGACTTATTATATGGCAAATACATTATCGGGGCAGAAGACTTAAGTATATGGAAAATACACTATAGGAGGTGGAAAGTGGACTTGAAATTTAATACATGGGAGTGGTGAGTCATATCGGGTCCGGCACCTAATATCGCATCGCTATAATGAAGTGGTGTGTGTTAATGTTGCGACCTGAACCCTTGTGACTTGCGATTGCCGATGTATATCGCATCAGCACTTCAAGAGTGGAGTTACAATGTGTCAAGCGGTCCATTGTGATTGCCGATAGCGATTAGTGATGTCGCATCAGACCTTTGCCAAGGTCAACTCCTAATTGTGATACACATACATGCGGACCCACTGCACATTGCAATATGAGTTAATCTATCATCGCATCCGTCACATATCGCATATATTATGAAGCCTTGCCACACAAAAGCGCCGATTGCAATTTCACTATGCATCCGATATAGTTTAGATGTGGGTGTAATATTTACTGAAGTCCGCCCTTTAGTCTTTTTTACTATATTTTTTCTTATATTCTCTGTGTAATTAAATATTTGGTTTGCGTGGTGTTTGGAGGCAACAATACACTAAGGGATGCTCCTGATGGTTTAGGAAGCTTGAATGATAGCTCAGAAGGCAAGAATCAATTCGATTGCAATTGCGATAGGACGTGGCATGTCTGTTAAATGATGGATGTCTGTTATCATTGGAAAAATAGGCATGCGTTATAGTTTTAACACTTGGTAACCGTAAATCCAGGAAGCGTCATGGAAAGCTAGCACAGAGGAAGCCACAATGACCAAGGAGGGAAGCCGAATAATCAAGAGAGTCAGAGGAAATGATAGCGATGGAGGAGGAAGCCAAAGAGGTGGTGGAAGGTGGAAATGAATAGTCAGAGGTGTCCGAAACACATAAAAATAGAAAAACAAGGTGAAGTGCATGAGATGAATGTATAATCTGTGAGAGAGGAAGCCGAAGAATAGGCAAGAGGCAGGGGAGGCTAGAGAAGCAAGAGAATAGGAGAAAAGCAGAAGCTTAGCAGGCTTGGGAGCAGAGAACGACAACAGAACATTTTATTTCAGGTTTGGGTTGGAGCCCAAGAGGTTGGAGCCTTAGAACTGAACAAGATTGAAATCCTTGGGAGTTGGTGCTCCTAAGTGTAGAACTATTGCAAGAGAGTGTTCGTGCTCTGGAGGTTGGAGCCTCACTGAAGTCCAAGTTAGAGCTTGGTAACTAATTGCAACCAGTTATATATATATATATAATAAGATATATTTATATATATATATATTATATATTTCACTGCACTGTTTTGTGTTAATAAAAGCATTAATTCTAGCTATCTATTTTTGTGTTCCATATATATATATATGTGTGTGTGTGTGTGCTTTTGGTAACAACAAGAACAACAAAAAATAAATATTGATTCACCCCCCCAGTGTTTCTAACAATTGGTATTAGAGAAGGCTTCTTCATACTAGCCTAATAGCTTGAAGAAGGATCTGCAACCATGATGAGAAATCACAAAGCATTAGGAAGACCTCCTCTGTTCGATGGCACTAACTTTGGTTTTTGGAAAAAGAGAATGACCTACTACCTAATGTCCCTTGGACCTGAAGTCTGGAATTTTGTTCAAAATGAGTACCATATGTTTACCACTCTTCCAACGGATCAAGATGAGAGGAAAGCCTACATTGCAAATGCAAAAGCCTTGAACTCCATCACTAGTGGAGTCACTGATTTGGAGTTTACAAAAGTAACGAATTGTAACTCTGCCAAAGAAATGTGGGATAAGCTAGTTGGCTTATATGATGGAGACTCCAAATTCAAGAAGGAAAAGCTTCAAACTCACAGAAGAAAATTTGAAAGTCTGAGGATGAAAGATGAAGAAGATATTGCAGCATACCTCCTTCGAGTAGCTGAAGTGGTCAACTCCCTTAAAGGATTGGATGAAAAAATTGAAGAAAGTACCATTGTTCAAAAGGTATTAAGATCTCTTCCAAACAGATTTGACTCCAAAATAAGTGCCACAGAAGAAGCAAAGGATCTAGATACTCTCAAGATGGATGAACTCCATGGAATCCTCACTGCCTATGAGATGAGGAAAGGTGGCCCAAGCTCCAAAGATGCAACATTCAAGGCTTCAAAATCAAACAAGGGGAAAGAAAGGAATGATTGTAGTGATGAATCTGATGTGGAATTCGAATTGGCTCAATTTGTATGAAAGTTGAAGAGAGGATCTAAGCTAAAAGATAAGGACCCTCTTATCTATTTCAAATGTGGAAAAGTAGGTCATTATGCTGCAAAATGTCCTCATAAACATGATAGTGATGATGAAGGAAATTCTAAATGAATCGCACACAAAAAGAAAGGGTTCAATAAGAAGAACTTCTTATCTAAGCAAGATGAGTCTGATGAGGATGATTTTGTAGTCATTAAAAGGAAATCAGATGAGGAAAGCGACCATGATGAAAGCCAAGAAACATTATTCATGGCATTCACAAATGAAGATGACTCAGGGCTAGAAGGAAATGTAGATGAACTGTTAATAAGTGCCATTGAAGAAAATGAGAAACTACAGAATAAAATTATTTCTCTCAAAGTGGAAAACAAGGAAACAAGAAGGAGATAAGATCTCTTGGAAGAAAAGGTAAAAGAAAAAGAAGAGACTTGTGAAGAACGTGAAGCCGAAATAGTGTCTCTGAGAAAGGAGTTGGAGCAAATTAAAAAGGGTTGTAAAAGCTCTCAAATACTTGAGACTATTCTAAAAAGTCAAAAACCTCAACATGACAAGTCTAGAATAGGTTTTAAAGGAGAATCCTCAAGCACTAAGAATAGTGCAAAAAGTTATATTGATGAACTTTCCAGCAATCCAAAAGAAGAAAAAATATGTTATCAAAAGCGCATCCCAGATCCAAAGAATGAAGAGAAAATTACTCCAAAGAAGAATGTGGAGTCGAATCATGGATACTACAGCAAATGCAAACCTGTATTCCATCAAGGGCCCATCTCCAATCTAAAGAATGATGCAGGAGTAATTCCCAGGAAGGAAATCGACTCAAACCATGGCTGCTACAACAGGTACAAAACCATCTTTCTTGGACACTATTTTCATTGTAAAAACTTCGGTCATCAAGCCAGACATTGCATGGCTCACAGAAGTGAAACACCAAAGCTAAAGGATTGAATAATCAATTCCTATGCCCCCAAAAGGTAGGGACAAATCAAAACCTTCAATTCATTTGATCCCTTGACCAAATTTGATCTGATTTTCTCATTATGCTACGATAATGGACACTATGAACAAAACTACCCACTCAAAGGAAGAAAGAAAAGTAGTAAGAATTCCAACATGGATAAATGCAGTCTGGCTCTATATGCTGAAAATAATGGAAATCATTGGCTTGTGGGTAGTGGGTGCTCCAGACACATGACAGGAGACAAAAGGAAGTTTGTCTCATTGAGCAAAAAGGAAGGGAATGTGTCCTTTGGAAGTGGATCTGCTAGAATTGAGGGAAAAGGAATTGTTACTCTGATCAATGGAAAAGGAAAAGCTCAAGATGCTCTGCTAGTAGACAGGCTCAAACACAATCTCTTGAGTGTTAGCCAAATCTATGATAAAGGACATAAGGTTGTCTTTAGCGTGAAAGGCTGTGAAATAAGGAACTCTTCCTCAGGGGAACTTGTGGTGAAAAGGGTTAGAACACCAGATAACATTTACATTATGAACAAGATTCAAGAAAATAAATGCTACTTGACTCAAACAGATGAAAGTTGGCTATGGCACAAGTGACTTGGACAAACAAGGCTTAAAAAAGGGAGTGGCTGGAAGTAATCTATACATAAAGACAGATGAAGGTAAGTTACTAGTTACTCTTGTTTATGTCAATGATTTGATTTTTGCTAGCAATAATGATGAAATGAGCCATGAATTTTCTCAAAACATGTCAAAAGAATTTGAGATGTCAATGATAAGAGAGCTATCTCACTTCCTTGGACTTCAAGTATCTCAAACCAGAGCAGGATTGTGTATATCTCAAACCAAATATCTAAAAGACATGGTCAAAAGATATGGAATGGAGGACTGTGCACCCATGAGCACACCTAAACTGCAAATTGAGAAAATCTTATGACTCCCCTCCAGTAGATGCAACTCACTACAGGTCAATAATTGGAGCCCTTCTATACTTAACAACTACAAGACTAGACATAATACAGGTAGTAGGAATGGTGGGAAGATTTCAATCTGCTCCCAAATAATCCCATTTATTAGCTGTAAAAAGGATTCTCAGATATCTGAAAGGAACTCCTAATTTCAGTCTTTACTACCCAAAGAGCTCAACACTGACTGTAACTACATACACCAATGTTGATTGGGCTGGAAGTATAGATGATCAGAAAAGTACTAGTGCAAATGCATTATTCCTAGGAGACTGTTTAGTATCCTGGCTCGGCAAAAAGTAGTCATCCATATCATTATCTACAGCTAAAGCCGAGTATATTGCTGCAACAGACTATTGTACTCAAATACTATCGATGAAGGAAGCTCTAAAAGATGTCGACATATGTACAGATCAACCAATTGCCATCTATTGTGACAACACAAGTGCTATTAGTCTCAACAAAAATCCAGTGATGCACTCAAGGACCAAACGCACACCAATCAAGTATCATTTCCTCTGTGAGAAAGTAGTTGAAGAAAACATCATCCTGGAATATATCAATACTAAGGAGTAGATAGCTGATATTTTCACAAAACCTCTTCCTTGAGAAGCATTTGAACATCTACATCAAAAGATGGTGGTTATCTCTTTATCATCACTCATGTTCATTCATAAAGATATAGCAGGACAAGGGGAACAGTTTAATAGGGGAGTCTGTATGCAGTCTTTTGCCATTGATGTCAAAGGGGGAGAGCAAAAGAATATTGCCATCAATAACAAAGGGGGAGATTGTTGGACACAGATTGTCATTCATGTCAATATGGAAATATTCGAGGAGCAGAACTCAGATATATATATATATATAATATATATATATATATATATATATATATATATATATATATATATATATATTATATAATATATATATATATGCAATTAAATAGCATTCAGGGCCATAATATGCAAAATAGTTATCGGAGTTATTGAGGAGGCCATATATATATATATATAGATTATATAAATACCATACATATATGTCAAAGAAGAGGAACAAACAGATGGAAACGGAGCCGTCAGAGCAATAGAGGAAGCAGACAGAGCAAGATCACATATCATATATATGCATGCTTTTACACTATCGGAATGGAAAAGGCATAGTTCATATAAGTATGCACAGAATACACTATCGGAGGCGTAAATGGAGGCCAAAACATAGTTATATGGCATTTACACTACCAGGAAGTGGAAAAGGCAGAAATACTGAGTATATGGCAAATACACTATCAGGGTGGAAGACTTAAGTATATGGAAAATACACTATAGGAGGTGGAAAGAGGACTTGAAATTTAGTACACGGGAGCAGTGAGTCATATCGAGTCCGACACCTGATATCGCATCGCTATAATGAAGTGGTCTACGTTAACATTGAGCCCTGAACCCTTGCGACTTGCGATTGTCGATGTATATTGCATCGGCACTTCGGGAGCAGAGTTACAATGTGTCAAGCAGTCCATTTTGATCGCTGATAGCGATTAGCGATGTCGCATCGGACCTTTGCCAAGGGCAACTCCCAATTGTGATACACATACATGCGGACCCACCACACATTGCAATATGAGTTAATCTATCATCGCATCCGTCACATATTGCATATATTATGAAGCCTTTCCACACTAAAGCGCCGATTACAATTTCACTATGGATCCGATACAGTTTAGATGTGGGTGTAATATTTCCTAAAGTCCGCCCTTTAGTCTTTTTGGCTATTTTTTTCTCATATTCTCTGTGTAATTAAATATTTGGTTTGTGCAGCATTTGGAGGCAGCAATACACTAAGGGATGCTCTAGATGGTTCAAGAAGCCTGAACGATAACTCAGAAGGCAAGAATCAATTCGATTGCAATTTTGATAGGATGTGGCATGTCCATTAAATGATGGATGCCTGTTATCATTGGGAAAATAGGCCTATGTTACTATTTTAACACTCGGTAACCATAAAGCTAGGAAGCGACATGGAAAGCCAACGCAGAGGAAGTCACAATGACCAAGGAGGGAAGCCGAATAATCAAGCGAGTAAGAGGAAATGACAACAATGGAGGAGGAAGCCAAAGAGGTGGTGGAAGGTGGAAACAAACAGTCAGAGGTATTTGAAACACATAAAAGCATAAAACAAGGTGAAGTGCGTGAGATGAATGTATAATCTATGAGAGAGGAAGCCGAAGAATAGGCAAGAGGCAGGGGAGGCTAGAGAAGCAAGAGAATAGGAGAAAAGTAGAAGCTCAACAAGCTTGGGAGTAGAGAACGACAACAAAACAATTTATTTTAGGTTTGGGTTGGAGCCCAAGAGGTCGGAGCCTTAGAACTGAACAGGATTGAAATCCTTGGGAGTTGGTGCTCCTAAGTGCAGAACTATTGCAAGACATAGTTGGTGCTCTAGAGGTTGGAGCCTCATTGAAGTCCAAGTTGGAGCTTGGCAACTAATTGCAAGACAGAGTTGGTACTCTAGAGGTTGGAGCCTCACTAAAGTCCAAGTTGGAGCTTGGCAACTAATTGAAACTAGTTATATATATATGTATAT
This sequence comes from Pinus taeda, assembly GCA_000404065.3. Taxonomy (NCBI): domain Eukaryota; kingdom Viridiplantae; phylum Streptophyta; class Pinopsida; order Pinales; family Pinaceae; genus Pinus; species Pinus taeda. The sequence continues at coordinate 225,629 of APFE030473975.1, read as the reverse complement.
GTATAGTGTTATATGTATATATACATATATGTGTGTGTGTGTGTGTGTGTGTAGTGTATAGTGTATATGAATATATATTAATATATATATATATATATTATGAAATATTATATATATTATATTATATATATATATACATATATTATATATATATATATTATATAGATATATATATATATATATAGTATATATAATATAATATTGTATTTATTTCACTGCATTGTTTTGTCTTAATAAAAGCATTAACTCCAGCTATCTATTTCTGTGTCCCATATATATGTGTGTGTGTGTGTGTGCTTTTGGTAACAACAAGAACAACAAAAAATAAATACTGATTCACCCCCCCTCAGTATTTCCAACACCATTAACCACATACTTTCATGCCCACCATACAAACCTGTATGATGACCTGATCTTACCCAAAAGTTTAGTGTTGCAATCTCACTTTGGTGATATACATCTCCTACTCTATCTCAGCCAACACATTAGCATCATAACATACCAATATCATCATGATGACATAAGATGCATACAATGACCTCACAATGCATGTTTGACCTACTATACATCAATAAATATAACCATGACAATGCATGCCTAATAACATATGGACACTGACATGCATAACAAATGAATAAACAATCATACACTCATGACGACACATTCCAAAACAACACCATCAACCTTCAGAAGGCGACATCACTACAACCATGATCAAAACCATGAAAATGCAACAAGAACATGGAATACAAGCATAAGGAGCACTTATACAACTGACATGAATGCATGAGTGACACACAACCCATCCATTCTGAGGGGTGAACTATGCTCTAATAGCACTCTATAACACCCTCCTTCCACATATACCCAAATAATCACCCAAATGGGGTAAAAATGTGATGAGAAGTTACTATGATGTGATTTGACCTCCTAAGTCATCTTACGGAGGTGGAATCAATGGAAACACACCATACATACCTTCCAGATCAGCAACAAGACTCCCAGGTAACCAACCCTTGAGACCAACTAAGTTTTTAGACCATTAAACTCCTAGACACTCACTTGATATGGGCATGCATGCATCTAGAAGGCTCTGGATGCTCCCACAGTAGTATTCTAGCATCCAGGGACTTCTTCTACCCAATGTTGTGCCTGCATCCATGAGATTTGAGCCACTTTTTTAGGCCCAGAGCCCATGTCACTACCCAAAAATAAATGACACCTTCATAATAGAAAGATAAGAATGGAATAATGATACAAATGAAATTACTTAAACAAACCCTTGACTGGACCCCTACTCTCCATGACATGCATTTCATTAAACACATCACAAATATGTAATCTACAGGTGTAAACAACATATCTAAGGATAGGAGTCTTGTACTCATGTGAGGATCGCTAAGAAGCATTTATGCATCAACACATTAGCTCCCATTTCATCCATTAGGCCATAGACACATTTTTCATTCATTTCCAAGCAAAAACATGATGGGTGTCATACATAGCTACTATCATAATACATATTCATAACCAACATAATAAAAACAAAAATTTTAAGGAAACAACAACCATATGATCCACATATAAACCAATACAATACCCATAAAATAATAAGGAGATAAAATCATATTAATGATGCAAAGGCCAATCTGTTGTGGGACTTTCATGAATCACCTCACCATAGACATGGCTAAGACAAAAATCTCTTTAGTCAATCACCCCACATGCCATATTCTAAGCATGAATGTGGGATCTCATAAAACACATCAATCCAAAACCATCTAGGGCTTCCAGAGGCCAACCACCTCAACCCATAAAAAAGTGATTCCACCTTGCAGTCGGGCATAATAAAACCATCATCAGACCGGTCTATACCCAAGCCTTCTAGGGTTGTAGAGCGTTTGTCCCAGCCAAGGCTTCTAGGACTACTAACTCAATCCACAGCTTTTGTTGGGCTTCCAAAGTGTTTTTCCAACCAGGGCTTCTAGGACTAGTAACTCAAACCACCAAGGGTTTCCAGAGAATTTGTCCAACCAAGGCTTATAGGACTAGTAACTCAACCCAAGTTGTTACAGGGATTTCAGAGTGTTTGTCCAACTAGGGATTCCAGCAACTAGTAACTCTGTTGTAACATTTTTTGGTTTTGATAAGTTAGAATAAATTAGACAAAAAATGAAAATATATTTACAAAATGTTAAGATAGGATGTGGACAAAAAGAATATTGAATAAAAAAATGTTTAGAAAATATTTTGATAAATATGTCCATATCAGAGAAAATGTTAGGGTAGATGCCCTAAAAAATGAAGGCAAAATAAAAATGTTAGGTTAGACAGAAAAGAAAAAGAAACCAACTTTGAAATTGTTGCAAATTTAAATTCCACTACTTTGTTCTAAATTCAATTTCAAAAATAATAGTTGTGTGTAGTTTGTTTAGATGCCACACTAGGTTATTTTATCCAATTATACAGTTGCATCATAATTGGATTTGTTCTAAATTAATTCTCACAGGTAGAAAATAAATTGGCTCAACAGTTTAATCTGAGCCAATGGAGGGAATAAGGTATAGAGATAGATTGTTCATAAAAAAAAAAATTGGGTTGCTAGTTTAAATGCACTCTGAAAGGATAAGTAAAAATGTTAGGAATAGAAGGGTAGGTAGAAATGTGAAAGTTTGAGATGTTGAAATGGTTATTTCCTAAAGATAAAAACATTAGGAAACATATTGATGATTTTATTCAATTGAATAACCAAAGTTTTAACCTTATGTTATTTCATTCATATCCTATCACTTCATTCGTTAAATCACCCGGACCCATGATAGCCGCATCTGCCTATCATATCGCGACCCCACCATTCATTCCCCGCTCACACGTTAAACTCCTTCCACCTCACCTCTCATCCAACAAACTCCTCTGTAATCATATGGCCCATACACCTTTTTGGCCCTCATTCACCGTCTGAAGTTTATTGGCAGGGGGGGGGAATGGGCAGTCTCTAATATCGCCTACATAAACCACAAAATTACCTTTTAGTCTTTCAGGACTAGAAATCCCAAAATCACAAACCACTCTGTCTTACCCCTATACGTAGTATCCTTCATAGCCATTTAATGTTGCCCCACATCACTCCATGTCACGTTTCACTTGATCTCTCCCATCCAATCATCACTCGCCTATCCGTTTCCCATTCATTTCTACTCCTGTGCATTTATAAACAAATGTCTGTTAATTAATCCGTTGGATAATTAATGAACCTTCAAATGTTCGGTGCCATCATCCCACTCCATTTTTCTATTTATAAACACTATGTCATGCATTTTGAAGGTTACACAGTTAACTTCTGTGACCAAGATTATTCTTCAAGCCTGCTCGCTCAACAGCTCAGCTACTGTCCAACATTCTAGCAGCCACTTGCCCTGTTTGCAAGGACATCTTCCAGGTCCACTTGCCAGTTACCTGTCTCCATTCTGGTAACTCCTTTATCATTTTTTCATATACTGTCCGCATTTTCATTTGAAAAAATGCCTCCTAAGGGAAAAGCAATCGCAAAGGTTTCAAATCATCTAATTCACCCACAGATTGATTTCCACCATACTCCATTAGTTGACAAGGATTGCAAAAATCATTGAGAATTCTTCTCAATTTGATTCATTTGAAATTTATTGCTAGTGGGAAGAGCAGCTAATTAACTAGAGTGATGAAATTGAGCTCTGGGAATCCAAACTACCCCACTATATTTTTCCACAAATACATAGAGCTCTAGAGTTTGTGAGAAAATGCCTTGAATCCTATGATCCAAGCCAGAAAGCAATTATCTCACCTACTGGAGAAATCCTCTATCCCATTAACGTTGATTCAATTGAGAAAATGTTGCAGGCCCCTACCACTATACCAACTCATCCTTTTTCCCATGAAAGCCTAATAGAAGCTTATAACAAATTGGACTTTACCAAGAGATCCCAGACCCTGGAACTATATTTAGAAATTGGTAGTCCTCTACCAAAGAGAAATCCCCCTTATGATTCATCTAGGTTTCCTAATAGAACCAGCCATATTACTACTATCCTATCATATTTTATTGGTTATTACTCTGATCAGTCTATCAATGAAGCCATCCTTGGTTTCTTATCCATGTTTTCCTCTGATTCTAAGCCTACTTTTATTTATGATTTCAATCATTTCATAGCTGAAACCATACATGAGAATTTTGTCAAATTTAACACTGAAGAAGTATTCAAGTATGCTTCAGTAGCTATGTATCCTTTTATATATTTTCAGGGAGACAAACTCCCATTTATTGTGTAGAAACTTGATGAATAAGGACAACAATAGTCAGTGATTTTCTAGACTACAATGGGGATGAAGGAGAAAGAAGAATTCACATACAAGTAGTTCATATAAATATTTATTCATCCAACCCTGAACCTTATTAGCAACAATCCATTACCAAGGATTAGTGAGGAGACTGTCAAAGAAATTCAGTTTATAGATCAAGCTATAACAGGAGATTGCAATTGCTACCAAAACTTCATAGAAATTAGGGTTTTTGGCTGTGAGCTTCCGCCCTACAAACTGCCAAAGTACCTCCCCGTTCGAATCTTTGCACTGGAGTAATTGAGGCAAATATTGAATGCAAATGAAGTACATTATGTAGCTGCCAAAAATAAATCACAATTTAAGCTCAAAGCTCAAGTTGGTCCCTTCATTTGTAATACCAGGGCAGCAGGGGAGGGAGCAGATAATCTGTTAAAAGAAATGAAATTTTCTCTTAGTTTCTCTTCGTCATATGACCCATTGGGAGTCATCTCCAAACTCAGGGTGGAAAATAAGTTCACACCATATCATCATACAGCTAGGCTTGAGACAGAATAGTTCAAGAATTAGTTGGAATGGACAGAGAATACCCTCCAGGAGGCTGAGGAGCAGGTAGTCTCTACATCAAATATGCAAACTCCAATTGCATAGGAAAAAACAACCAAGAGAGGGATGGAAGAACAATCTTCACCTGCAACAAAGTCAACAAGCCAATGCCTCAAGGCCTTTCACAGGAAAACGAAGCAAAGGGTCCCTATGAATATTGATTCATAGTTTGGTGAATAGTCTATACAATCTCCAAATTAATCTACCACTTCTCATGAACAACAGATAGTCCAAATTGTTGGAGGCATTCCATAGAATAAAGAGGAAGACATCTTCCATGTCTTTAGTGAAATCAAACAGAAGAATGAAGAATTGAAGTTGAATACTTACACCTAGTTCTGGAAGCATTCTTCCAGCTCTCAAGCTAGTATTCTTTCAGTCTTCGACTCTGAGAAGGGGAAGATGCAAATGGCTTTCTTGTAGGCCCAAGTTCCTCAGCCCAGAACTGCAACACAATACCAGAAACACACTTCTTTTGAGTTTAATCTCAAGGATGTGCATCCAATTGATCAAATTGATATGCACAAACAAACTGGACAGATGATTGCTTCAACCTTGACAAACACTGCTATGAGTTTGTCAAAAATGTAGGTTACATTGGCCAACATTCAGTCATAACTAAAGTTGGAGAAGGTCTCCTCATTAGCAAAGGATACCAAGATTCAATTTTTGGAAAATCAAGTGCTAAGGATGGGATATTATCCCTCAAACATAAATGTTGTAGAGGAGCTCAATAAGAAAAAGAACACTGAGGTTGCAGCATTAAAGAAACATCTGAAATTACCAGCATCTAAGGATCTAATGGCCAAAGAAATCGAGGAGACAGACTCAAAAGTCAGATATGATGAAGCTCATCATAGAACATAATTTGCAAATAAAACGAATGGAGGAGCAGATGGAGAAATTGGTTAAGGAGAAGGAGGAAGCTATCAAGAACATTCAAACTTCAACGGATGTAGTCTCTCTTGCAGTAGTTCCCATCACTAGAGTTTCTACCTCATCCACTACATCAGCAACAAGTACAATAGAAGGAGCTAAACATCTTACTGAAGCTATTAAGAACCTGTCTATCCAGGCAAGAGAAATCAATAAACTGAAGGATGAACTCAAAGAATTACGGCTTATGAAGTCTATATCAGACAATTCACATATAACTAAAACAAACAGACTCAAGGGGCAATTGGAAATGTTGAAGAAAGAACTCACAGATTCCTTCATAGGAAACAAGTTGGGTTTAGCAAAAGAATTTTTGTCGGAAGAAATCAAGGATATTTGGCCCTCCATTAAGATAATATTCAATCAGAAAGATCTCTTCGAAAAAGCTTAGGAAGGCAGTTGGAGGATATTCCAGAGACTACCTCAGATATAATCAAATTTCTGAATTCCAAGGATGACTATGAGATTGAGGAGTTAAGAATAAGTGACATAACTGCAACAATATTAGAGGTTAAGAAGATTATCACTAAGAAAAATATCACCCTTCAGCTACAAGAAAAGTGTAGCAATGTTAACAACATAGTTCAGAGATGTTTCAACAAGATTGAACCTTTGGTCAAGAAAGGTTTAATTTCTATGATGGTTATTAATGATAAATTGATGCCAATTGAGGATTATGTCAAGAAGTTAATAGAGGTGGGCACCCATGCAGCTTCAATAGCCAATATCAAAGGATCAACAACACTAATTGTCATAGTAAAAGCACTCAAGGATTCTTTCTTCATCCTGGATGAAATCAAGCATATATTTTTGGTAAAACCCACTTGTACTAAATACACCAAGATGGATGAAATCTACAACAGGGTAACAAAGATTTCTATCCTAGATAAGAAACACTGGGAAGAATTAACATATTTAGTTGATTAAGGATAATTGAACAACATTCATTTTTTGAGGTGTTACACAGTATTTTTTCACCGTCCCTGTTACCCCTTCTCCCGCACATTAGAGGATTTATTCCGGGACCTTTGAGAAGTGATATAACCTAAAAACACCTGCATTATATCCCCTTGAGTATGCACTTTATATGCCCTGAAGACACCTTCTGCAAAATACCCATAAATATAGCCCTTTTTCCATTGGCGTTGTTCCACAGTGTATCACTCGCACCAATAGGGGAAATCCTCTAAAGAGGGCGTGCCAGCTAGCGCTCTGTGTCAGAATCGCACTAGCGCCAACCCAGTTGGGTAAAGTTTTTAACAAACAAACTTCCGAAGGTTCCTTCTAACCTATCCATGAACTGATTCCAGTTTGAGTTAGTTCAGTTGGCCTTCGAATCTCCCAAGGAGGGAAGTAGTTCTCCACCTCTCATGGAAGCTTCCTAATGATAAGGACAATCCCATGAATCTGGTGGATGGTCTTATCTACTCCTCCTACCTCTATATAAGCTTGTTCTTTTCCCTTTGACAAGCTAGTTAGTAATTCTACTCCTCAAGCTCCCAAATCTAAGTCCCAAAGTCTGAGAATTGCTAAGCTCATGTTACAAGAGGCCTTGTTCATCGCCATAAGGCTATATCTTTAGGGAGGAGATCAATGTCCAAGTAATCAAGGAGAGAGAGGCTTTTTCCCCATCCCCTACAAGCTTTGCAAGGCAGGCATTGCTGATCACTCGACCAAAGGAGGATTTGACGTCAGAACTTGGTTGTATTCTCTTTTGTTTATCAATAATAATAGACGACTATCATTATGGTTCCACTCATGTGTCTTTATAATGATGTTTGAGTTGTATCTTTTCTGACTGATACATATTTGCATTTCTTGGATTTTATTCTTGTATTTGTCTTGTTCTTTGCATGTGCAGGTGTCTGTTCACGAGGATCGTGAGGATAGTGACCAGCTGAAGCAAAAGAACGGAAGCAACGAAACTTCTACGAATACTAGCGTTGGATTTGAGGTAGGCTCTCATCATTGGCCTTTACTTTGCAATTAGGAACCTGTGCGTTAGTGTTATTCGATTGTTGCCAGACCCCATTTAGGCTAGTGGGATCGCCTCTGTCCGCAAAGGGGATTTACCTGTACAACAATTTGGTGACTCCGCTCAGGACAAACTTCCGGCCACATGGCCCAACCTTAGTATTCCCAAGGATATCCTTATGGGCCTGCTCAACCGGGCATGCAAATGATTCTTGCTTCTCAAGCTCAACCCGGTTATCAGCCCCAGAATCAAACTGGTCTCTAGCCGCAAGGTGGGTTTCAATTCCAACCTTCTTACCAGATGCAGCCCGGTTCCCAGGCTCAATATGGAGCCCAGCAACCGTATGGATACCAGTGACCCCAGGGGAAAACTTAGTTTTCCCCGTATCAAAATTATCAACAGCCGCAGGTCACCCCTTATCAAAATTACTAGCAACCAAATGTTGCTCCTACAGGTCAGTATGGTAACCAATGGGGCGCTGGGGGGCAGAACCAAAATCAACCATCTGGTTTTGGATATAACCCTTATGGACAAAGTTCCTATGGAAAAGGTCCTTTTGGACCTGGTTCATATGGACAAAGTCAGTGGGGGCAACCGGCAACTGGTTGGAATTATGGCCCTACCTCATATCCACAACCGCAGATGTCCTTCAACCCTCAGCTACCATTTTTAGCAACGTTGGAACTGCCCGATGTGTCGAAGTTAACCAATGATCCTATCTTGCATAATCCATAATGACTGCCAGTTCCAACCAAGATACCCGACAACTGTCCCAAGTTTGACGACAAAGCTGGAGAGGATCCTCAAGCCCATGTAATGACTTATCACCTTTGGTGTTCGTCCAATTCATGGCTTGACGATTCAGTTCGGCTCTGCCTGTTCCAAAGGACTCTCACCGGCTCTGTTGCTAAATGGTACATTGAATTGACCCGTGCGTCTTTTCAAGATTTCAATTCATTGACAATGGCATTCCCCACTCATTTTCAGTTACCCATTCGGTACGAGACGGGAACTCATCTCCTTATGTCTCTCAAGCAGGACATGACTACGCACATCTCTGATCATATACATGAATGGAGAAGGTGTCGTTAGTTGATCAAGTTCTAGATTCCTGATCAACTCCTCACCGATTGGTTCACAACTTCCTTTGTCCCTAAGATCGCACGGGAAATTGCTATGGGCGCTTGTGTGACTGAAGAGCAAGCTATCGTGCGTGCTCAGTACCTTGACTTAGTTTATTCTTAGTCAGGTACTTTATGTGAGTATTTTCCTGATGCCCCGAGACACGGTACATCCAAAGCTCCACCAAAGCCATCTGTTGATGGGGTTATTGGCTCTGTGAATCTGTCATCGAAAAAATCATCCTCGAACCCTGGGAAGCCAAAATCGAATGCTTCTAACGAAAACATTTCTCAGGGTGGTTCTAATTCTGGAAGTACTTCCGAGGTTAAGGCCATCCAGTCCACCACGACGAACAAGGCCTCAAAAGGAAAGAAAAAGGGGAAAGCAAAGAATAAGTTTGAGCAACCTAAACAGGATTCCTCCAAACCTCCATCCGAGGAAGGAGCCAATCATAAACCAAAGTATCCTTGTCTCATCTGTGATGAGGATCATTATACCAAAGACTGCCCAAGGCAGTCTGAGGTTAGTCATTTGTTGAAAGGCGCTCCTGGGATTCCTGCGGTTCTGAAAGAACCTTTCCCCTCTCAACAGATTCAAATGGTGGTTGATCCATCTTCGTCTTCTTCTCCCTTTGGTTCCCAAGTGTTCATGGCTGAAACCATTCCCGTTCATGTAACGACTCGAACAAAGGAGTATCCGTCATCCGTCGAGAAGGAGCCTGAGGTCCCCTCAAGTGCTCCTCCATCCAGTTCTGGTCCGCTCCACATCGAGAGACCTAATACTGAGACGCCCATCCGACCCCCTCATAAAAGAGTACTTCGGAGATCATCTTACAACCCAAATGCTCGTGCTTCCCAGCACTATAGCATAGTTGAGGACTTAGTGCAGGCTCCATTGGCTATGTCTGCTTTAGAAGTTCTCCAGAGCTGCCCCCCTCAGAGGAAGTCCTTGCTGGCAGCACAAAAAATCCTCCGTTCTAGCTATTTTTGGCCCTCCATTTTAAGGATTGCATTCTTGCCGTCCGTTCATGTCATGAGTGCCAAATTTACCAACGGAAGATGCGTGCACCCCCTACTCCACTGTACCCCATTGTAACCATCGACCCTTTTGCCAAATGGGGCATCGATTATATGACCTGTAACCCTCGCTCGGCCGGGGGGCATGGGTACATCATCGTTGCTGTTGATTATTTCACGAAATGGGCCGAGGTGATGCCTACATTGTCTGAAGACAGTCACACCGCGGTGCAGTTTTTGTTCAACCATGTTATTTCGCGGTTCGAAGTACCCCAAGCCATTGTCATTGATCACGGAAAGCGTTTTCGTAATCACATTATGACCGAGTTAACAACCCAGTTGGGCCTCAGGCATGATAGTTAGACCCCGTACTATCCTCAGGCAAACGGTCAAGTGGAAGCCGTGAACAAGGTTTTGGTCACGATGCTTCAACGAACTGTTGGCATGCATAAGTCCAATTGGCATCTGATGTTGTTCTCTGCTTTTTGGTCCTACCGTACCTCCATGAAGGACACCAACGGTTTCACTCGCTTTCAGTTACTTTACGGACTGAAGGTGACCCTTCCTATTGAGTGTGAGATTCCTTCGTTAAACATAGCCATCGAATTGCTCCCTGATACTACTCCAGTAGAAGAGCGTCTTCGTTACTTAGAGCGGCTAGACGCGACTCGTCGTCTAGCCTCCTTAGCTATTTGAGCTTAGAAGAAGCGAGTGAAAACTCACTTCGATAATACTATTCACCCCCACTCTTTCACTGAGGGAGACCTAGTACTGCTCTATGATCAAGCTAACGATAAGCTGGGGGCAGGAAAATTCGAGCTTATGTGGCACGGACCCTACATTGTGAAAAGAGTTTTGCACAAAGGAGCCTACGAGCTTATTGATTATGAAGGCAATCCCTTGGATAAGCCTCGAAATGGGCTTTATCTGGAAAAATACTATGTGTGAGTCCAGGCACTCTCTTTTTGTATATACGTGTTCTTTCAGCAAGTGTGTTGTGTGTGCATGTTTTTTATATTTTTTGTCTTGGTGTGTCGGCATGATTGCCACTTATTGTGTCTTTTTGCTTGTTGGGCAGATGTCTGGATCGCCTTACGTTGGTTTCACTGATGGTGCCTCCCGTAGTACACGCAACTTGTCATATGTGGCATGGGTGATCTATGATCCTCATGGTGAGTTAATAGACATTCAAGGAGTTTGTATAGGTTGTAAAACGAACAATGTCGCTGAATATAGTGTTGTGATTGAATTATTAGTTGAGGCGATTAACCTCGGCATTCGAACATTGGTTGTAAACTTGAACTCTCAGCTTGTCGTCCACCAACTCAACGGGCGTTATTCCGTCAGAGATCATCGGAATTTAAGGTTGTATTTACGTGTTAAGTTATTAGAAAGGGATTTTGATTTCATTACTTATCAACATATTCCAAGACGACTTAATACGTTAACCGATGCATTAGCTAATTATGTGTTGGACAAGCATTTGCATAACATGTAGTTCAACATAACACGAGAAGCATAAAGCACAATAAACCATAAAACATAATGTGTATATATATGTGTGTGTGTGTGTGTGGGGTTCCAAAATGGTTTGCACCCCATGCATCATCAAAATAATACATGTTAAGGAATTAGACTTTTGTGAACCATAATCTTGTTTGAGAGAATAATTTCGACAAAATCACATAACAAATAATTTGTCGACGCATTTCGAACCAACCAATGTGGTTCATCATCAAGACAAAGTGAAGATCTGATCTAAGCAATGCGTTAAATAGGGACAGCAGGCCATTCCAACAGCTAACGTTGACTGAGAAACAGTTAAACATGACCTCTAACAGCTAGGTCTGACCAGGTCCAAGGCGAGGGACGTAAATCTTATTTAATAATTCTATTTATTCCTTTATTCATTATGATTATTATTATATATAATATCAATTGCATAATATTAATTGTTAATGTTAACCCTATTATTATTTATTTATCATTATATAATATTAATAAATATTATTTAATAATAATTAAAAATATAATGGTAAATCTAATTACTATATACCCATCATTTAACCCTAGAACCTAAAATAATTATTATTTTATTTATATTTATTTATTCATTTATTTACTAAAATTAATATTAATAAATCTCATAAAAACATATTCTTTTATTTACCATATGAAAATATTTTTATTAATAATATATTAAATATACCAATATATTAATATCAATAAGTATTATTTATTTAAATAAAAATGGTAAAAATTGTTATTACTAATGTGTATATATTTATTTAATATTGTTTATTTAAATATTATTATTATATACTCATTATTTTATTACAAAGGTCAAATTTAACCCAAGATCTTAAAATTAATTATTATTTTATGAAAATATTTTTATTTATTGAAATTAATTAATATTTATGTAAAATATTTCATTATTTATTAATATTGATATTATTAGATCTTAGTAATATATCTTCTATAATATTATGCATTTACCATACGAATAAAAGTTTTTATGATCATATTCAATTAATATATTAACTTTACCATAATATTAATATTAATAAGTAATACTTATTTAAATTATTAGAATAAAAACGATGTTGAATATATATACCATAATTTCAATAAATATTAACCTAGAACTCAATAAAACCTAAGAAACTATTATTTCTATTTTATATACGGATTTAATATTATTAATATTAAAATTTACCATTATGCTAAACTAATGAAACTATAAACTCTTATCATAATATTAGGATAAAGGGAAATGATCTTATCATGATATCAATTCTCTGGCTAATATTATTATTGCTAGGGCTAATGATGAATTATTTATAATCGATCAGCGTTAACATTATCATAAGGAAAAAAAATTATTTTCTAGGAAAAGGGGTTAAAAGATTTAATTAAAAGTCCACAGCGGATTAAGGGAGGATAAAGGATAACACGAGACAAAAGGGAAGCAGGAATGAGGAGGCTAAGAAGACAGGGCTGGGATCCAACAACTACTAATCTTCCAGCCATCATCCCTATTAATATTATTAGGCCTTTTTTCGATTTCAAGGGCCTCTCTAAACTTTCGATGGTGAAATTGCGCGACCTTTGTAATAACCTGAGCCTCTTCAATACATACATGATGTTTAGTCTTCTCGGCATGTTCTGCAAGGGCCGAAGACTTGGCCCTTCCATGCCTTAAGTCAGCTGAATGCTCATTAATCCTTTGATTAATAGAGTGACCGGTCTCACCAATGTATGGTGTCCCACAGGAACAGGGAATGACATAGACGCCCTTCATGTCTTTGGGGTCGATAGGATCTTTTATAGATCTAAGGGAGCCACGGATGGTATTAAGAGGTCTAAAGGTTGTGGGGACATTGTGCCTCTTCAGAATCCTGACAATCTTATCAGTGATTCCCTAGATGTAAAGTAGGTGAACCCCCATGACACGATCCTTGGGATCACTATGGATAGAAGGCTCCTTGCGGGCCTTGAGGAAGGCTTTCTGATCCAGGTGTCTACTGTAACCATTCTTAACAAAGTCATCTAGGAGATGAGCCTTCTCCTTTTCCAAGCTCTTTTCATCAGATATTCTCATAGCACGGGTAGCAAGTGTGCTAAGAACGCCCAGCTTCTGAGCGGGGAAATGATGGGAGCTAGCATGCAGATATTGATCGGTATGAGTTTTCTTTGGAAACACTTGGATTTGTTATGTGATTTTGCAGAAATTATTCTCTCAAACAATAATACATGTTTTTCTGAGTACATCCGGAGACAACATGTCTCTCAAAAAATATGCATGAAAAGAAAAGTCTAGATATTTAGTCTCGGTGGTGCTCATGGTAGCACATCACCGCTCGCACTAGACGCCTCAAGAGCCAGTGGATGTGTTATGCTTCTTAACCTACAAAGGATACCCAAATACAGAATATGTGAAGAAAAGAGACCGAGAACACCGAATATGCGAAGAAAAGATATCCAGAACACAGAACAACGATGACTTTATTATTTCAGAGAGAAATGTTCACTTGCCTCTTCGAGGGGGCAACCTCCAATAGAGAAGAGCTCGATTACAAAGATAAGACACGATGCTCCTCACAGGGAGTTACTATCCTATATATATGACTCCTACAAGTAATACCACGGGTCAATACCGCTTATTGCTAATACCGTCGGCCCATTTGCAACTAACTGTGGTTCCTTTATTAATTGCGGATTAACCACTTACAATTATTAATATGGGCTTTATTGACTCTTAACTATGACATGGTCCCATTACATAGATAAGGGGGTTAGGGTGGGACCCTAACATGCCCACCCCCTTAAGACTAGCCTTGTCCTCAAGGCTGAAGCTGCTGAAACTACTGCAAAATAGTGGCTGGCTCCCAAGTTGCATATTCTGGAGAGGTGTCTTTCCATTTGACTAGGACTTCCTTAATCATGCGGCCGCGCAATTGCTTGACTCGTGTGTCGAGGACCTGTTCCAGTTGAAGCCAAATGGATCCTTCTTCGTCCAACTCCGGTAGACTCGTCTGAATTCTGCAATTATTCCCAATCACTTTCTTGAGGCATGAAACATGAAAAACTGGATGGATTTTCACAGTAGGTGGCAAAGCCAGCTTATAAGCCACTTCTCCAATGCGTTGAAGTACTTGATATGGTCCGTAGAATTTGGGAGAGAGTTTCTGACATCCTTTATCTTTGAATGATATTTGCTTATATGGTTGGAGTCGTAAAAAGACCTGATCCCCTTCTTGAAATTGGCGCTCTGAGCGATGCTGGTCTACCTGTTGCTTCATGCAGTTCTGAGCTTGGTGAAGATTCTCTCAAAGATGGGCGAGCATAGTTGCACGGTGTTGTAGGAGTTGATCCATTGCTTTGACTTTTGAGCAGCCCTTGAGATATGAAGTAGGTGAAGGCGGGAGTTGACCATATACTGCTTCATATGGAGTCATTTTGGTGGTGGCATGATAGTTGGTGTTATACCACCATTCTGCTAGAGGTAGCCACTGTACCCAAAGGTGTTGTTTTTCTGAAGTAAAACACCTAAGGTAGGTTTCTAGACATTTGTTGACTGCTTCAGTTTGACCATCTGTTTCCGGATGGTAGGAAGTACTAGTTTTAGTTGAGTGCCTTGTATTCTGAAGAGTTCCTACCAAAAATTGCTGGTGAAGATCGGGTCATGGTCGAACACAATAGAAATGGGCATGCCATGCAATTTGAAGATCTGATCCATGAAAGTTTGAGCAACCAAGGTGGGTGTAAACGGGTGGGGAAGAGCGCAGAAATGAGCATACTTCGACAATCGGTCCACATCCACCATAATGACTGACTTGTTCCCTGACTTTGGAAGACCTGTAATGAAATCCATAGAAACATTCGTCCAAATTGATGCCGAAATGGGCAATGGTTATAATGTGCCTGGTGTGTTGACTGTTTCCCCTTTGTGGCGTTGACAGACCTCGCATTCGGTTACAAAGGTAACGATGTCCTTTTTCATGCCTATCCAGAAAAATGATCTTCTGGTGCAAGCATATGTCTTCTGAAAGCCCGAATTTCCTGCAATGGGAGATGAGTGCATCTTTGCCAACATGCGACTTTTGAAGGTGGATGTTGGTGATATCATGACTTTGTCCTTGTAGCGAAGAATATCATCCTACCATGAGTAGCCCTTGGTGGAATTTGGATCTGCCTGTAATTGAGAAATGAGTTGGGAGAGCTCAAGGTGTGAAAACCATTCTCTGCGAGCTTCTTCAATCCATTCTGGAATGGGGAGGGAAATAGCTAGTAGGGTACTTTCCTCCTCAAACTGGAGAGATAATGCATCTGCTACACTATTGTCTTTCCCTTTCTTGTAAATGATCTCATAATCATATCCCAGCATTTTGGCTAGCCATTTATTTTGTTGTGGGGAGGATAGGCGTTGCTCCAAAAAATACTTAAGACTGTGATGATCTGTGTGGATTTGGAAATGTCGCCCCAATAAATAAGGTCGCCAGGTGTCGACTTCATGTAAGATGGCCATCATTTCCTTCTCGTATGTAGATTGGCCCTGATTCTTCAAACTGAGTTGCTGGCTTGTGAAGGCCAACGGTCGCCCTTCCTGCATTAAAACTACCCCAATACCTCTCCCCAAAGCATCACATTCAATGACGAAATATTTGGTGAAGTCAGGTAGTGCTAAAACTGGAGTGGAACACATGGCATTTTTTAGAGCTGTAAAGGCCTCTTGTGCTTCCTCATTCCCGAAGAAAGAATTTTTCTTTAGGAGTTGGGTGAGGGGCTTCGCTATGCGACCATATTTGCAGAAAAATTTATGATAATAGCCTGTGAGACCCAAAAATCCTCGTAAGCTCTTCAAGGTCTTAGGTTGAGGCCATGCCTGCATTGCTTGGATCTTTTTGGGGTCCACCTTGACACCCTCACGCCCCACAATGTGGCCCAAATACTCTACCTCTGCCATGCCAAATGAACACTTGGACATCTTCACAAATAATTTCTGCCTGCAGAGCAGTTGCAAGAGTAGATCTACATGCTGAAGATGTGTTGCCCAAGTGCAACTATAGATGAGGATGTCATCGAAGAAGACAAGGACAAATTTCCTGAGATATGGTTTGATAATGTGGTTCATAAGGCTCTGAAAAGTAGAGGGGGCATTACAAAGACCAAATGGAATGACCAGGAATTCATAGTGGCCTTCATGAGTTCTGAAAGCAGTCTTGGGGATGTCGACTTCCTTCATGCGAATTTGGTGGTAGCCTGAGCGAAGATCCAGCTTCGTGAAAAATTGAGCCCCATTGATTTCATCCAGGAAATCATCAACCACCGGGATGGGAAATTTATCTTTGACTGTCAACTTATTGAGGGCCCTGAAGTCAGGACACATCCGCCATTCCCCATCTTTCTTGAGCACCATGACCACTGGAGATGAATAAGGAATGATGCTGGGACGAATGACACCGGCTTCCAAAAGTTCCTTAATGATTTTTTCTATTTCATTCTTTTGGGTGAACGGATATCTGTATGGGCGCACATTTGGGGGTTGGGCCCCTGGAACCAAGGTGATGCTATGATCATGTTCCCCTCGCGAGGGTGGAAGCCCTTGAGGCCTGTCAAAGGCCGGCAGATGGTTATTTAAATTCTGTTGCATCTCAGGATGAATTGGCGACGGCTTGGTTTCGACTACCTGGATGGCATTAAATTGAGCTACAACTCCATGATTGCCCTTTTTTAACAATTTTTCCATCCTATGCGAGCTGATGATAGAGGGGGCTCCCGCCTGGAGTCCACGGAGGGTATGTGTGTGGTTGTTCTGCTTAAAACTCATATACAACTCCTGTAAATCCATTGTGATTGGCCCAAGAGTGCGGAGCCATTCAGCGCCAAGGACAATGTTGCAAACCCCCATGTGTATGGAAAACATGTGGGTTTTCAACTGATAATCCCCCATTTAAAGTTTGACATTTTCACAACGGCCTTCACATTTCATTGTGCCTCCATCCGCAATTTGAACTTGGAAGTTAGAAACTGCTCGTACAAAACAATGCACTGTTTCTGTGACTTTTTGATGGATGAAATTATGTGTACTTCCACTATCAATCAAGACTACAACTGGGCGATGTTTAATAAACCCTTTGATTTTGAGAGTTTGATGGGAAGAAGTCCCTACCAAAGCATGCAACGAAATAACTGGTTCGTCAGAGACATTGTCCTGTTGGTTGTCTTCCTCTAGCGGCTCATGTTCCTCCAGTGGTGGATCTTCTTCTGTTGAACTGTAGTCAGTGGCATCAATTTGAAAAAATTTGGGCTCCTTGCATTTATGACCTGGGGATTATTTTTCATCATAGTAGTAACATAGGCCTTGCTTTCTCCTTTCTTCCATTTCTGCCAGTGACAACTTTTGGACCTTAAGTGTTTGAGTCGTGTTGTGAGCCTGTGGAGGTTGACCTTTAGCGGAGAAATTTGGGTGACTGTATTGGGCTGCTAATGCACGTTCCACGTTACGAGCTACCTTGCAAGCCTCCGTCCATGAGGGAGGGTGGTGCAGTAGGAATTGGGCTTTAATAGCTTCTTTAAGATCGTTGATAAAACATTCCATGTAAAACGCATCTGAGAGACCCCAAGTACGGAAGGCTAAGGCTTCAAAAGCTGTAATATATTCCTCCACTGTGCCAGTCTATCGGAGCTTAGTAAGACGACCCAAAAAAGAGGATTCCTGGTCAAAGCGGTCTTGAAGAGCTTTTGTAAATTGTTTCCAAGTCCTAAAAGCTCCACTGCGACGTTTATGCCATTCCCACCATTGCCACCTTTCATTGTCCAGGTACATGCTCCCCAACATAAGCTGAGTCGCATCATCTAAGATGCGATTTAATTTGAAATACTGCTCCATTTGCGCTATCCATGCTGATGGGTGAGAACCATCATATTTATGCATATCTAACTTGGGAGGTCGCTGACTGGGTTGTGGGAGGGTGTGCCAGCCGTGAGGAGAGTGGCTAGACTCACCTTCATGGTATCCATTGCCATTAGACTCCTCCTCGTCGGCTTGCTCCTTGTCCTTTGGGATTATTTGCTGGATCTGGATACATAATCCGTTAACCATACTGTGGAGGGAGTTCATGGTTTCTTCAAGTTTGTCCATCCTTTCATTGGCCATCGCTTGAGCTCTAGTTGCTACCATACACCAACTTGATGAAAAATGGGGACCTCCACAAAAAAAGAAAAATCACTAATAATTGAATGAAACCACCACGCTCAGCTCGTCGTTTTGATTCTGATGGCCTAGATCACCAATAAGTGCCCCGGAAGTTTTACTCCTTCCAGATCAATACTGCAGTTGTCAAATCCTCAAAATGTCACTGCGGCCAAAAGTCCTGTGAAAATTATACCTCGGTATAGGAACCCTTCTCCACAACTCCGACCTAGTGGATCTGAGAGATCTGAATGGTGGATCTGGTGGTGGGATAGACTGCTGTTGCGGATCTGTTGGATCTTAATAGATCTGAATGACTGATTTCTTCTTCGGCTGCACTGCTTTGCACCAACGGATCTGGAATAGATGATGTGTTATCCCCCTATAGAAAAGGGAACTATGGTCTTGAGGAGTGTCAGGTGCTACAGATCGCGATATACATAAGGGTCTGGCAGTAGTACTCGGCCCAATGTTTCAGGGCTCTAACTAAGGAGGATCAACAGTACCCTTAGCCGTACAACCCGAATACCCTATTGTAGGGGCGAGTAATCTCTCTGAGTGTTGGTCTCGGTGTAGTGTAGCCACAAGAAGACCGACGGTTTATCTATGGCAAGGTTTCAAGGGAGCCTAGGGGGCTTTTGATATACCCAGAGGGTACGTGGAAGACAGTCTGTGCGCAATTCTGTCTAATGTGCTACTACTCGAAGGGGTACCCACAGGGGTTACAAGGGAGTCCAACAGACGTGACCACCTCTTGTATTTCCTGCGTGCATGCCTCCCCAAATCCGCAGGTTTATGCGCTCAATGATAGATCCCATGGTTTAAAGACGCGAGAACACGTCTCTAGCCCAAAAAAAAAAAAATTGCTAAGAATTGGAGATCCCAGCGGCCTTGGAAAGTGCTCTGATACCACTTTTTATGCTCTTAACATGCAAAATGATACCCAAATACAGAATATGCGAAGAAAAGATACCCAAAACACAGAGTAGCAATGATATTATTATTCAGAGAGTAATGTTCACTTGCCTCTTTGAGGGGGCAACCTCCAATAGAGCAGAGCTCGATTACAAAATAAGACAATATGCTCCTCGCAGGGAGTCTCTATCCCTTATATATGACTCATACATGCAATACCACGGGCCAATACTGTGGGTTTTATTAATACCATCTATCTAATACTACGGCCCATTTGCAACTAACTGTGGTTCTGTTATTATTTTCGGATTAACCACTTACAATTATTAGTATGGGCTTTATTGACTCTTGACTATGACGTGATCCCATTACATAAATAAGGGGGTTAGGGTGGGACCCTAACATCTTCCTAATGTTGCCTTTTTGGATTTGTATGGAATCATCTCACTACTCCACTACATGTACAATATCTAGTCAGGTACATACCATGATATAAATAAATCCTCAAACTATTGAAGCATTAGGGATTTTACCCATTCCCTCCTTGTCATCACAACGGAAAAAATAGTATTGATTTTGAACTGGGACGATAGGGGTATGCCAACTAGTTTCGAATTATTCATGTTCAACTAGTTTAACACCTTATGAATATATTTTTCTAATGAAAACCATATCACCTATATTTTTTTTATACATCTCTAATCCATTAAATGTAAAATATTGTTGTAGGGGCTGCAATACCCTCCAAAATTTTGGTCTATACTCAAATTTTGAAGCCTACAGCGGATTGCGTGATTGATCGTTCCTTAGTCACTTATCAGTAAGCTGATGATTTCAAGCTCCCCTCCTTGATCTTAGGATTCTTTCACGCTTTCATCTTATACAATATGTGTCATTTTTAGGCATGGGGATTATCATTTTTCATGCAAAGGGAAGTTTGTTCTAGTTTAAGGGGAAATTTTTGTGTGTGTGAGTTGTTCTCATCACATAGACATGTCTTGTACTCACTTCATGCACTCTTGTCACGAATGTTGTTGCATTAGGCGAAGTATGTTTTCATATATTCTAGATGATCTATGTTGTATCACTAAGTGTTCAAGTGTGTGATCGTAGTCAATTTCTATCAATGTTCACATTAGTTCCACTGATTCCACACTTAGCCAAATTCTGGATTTCCCTAGCAACTTGGCCTCATCCAAATTTCTGGAACTTCACACTTCACATCTCAACCCTTAAGAATCTCCCCTTTCCTATTGTAACTACGCAATGCATAGAGAGTCCAGCCTCCCTTGACATCCAAAACTGCATAGTGGTTTCTTTCAGTGTCCTTCACTCAACGAGAACACACTGTTTCTAAAAATTGCGTAGTGTTGTCCCTCAACTGCCCAGTCTACCTTGCCTCTAGAAAATGCATAGAGGTGTCCTCCTAGGACCTCATCCCCCAATAGTGTCTTGCATCTAAAAAATGCATAGTATTGTCCCTCAGTTGCCCAGTCTACCTTGCATCCAGAAACTACGTAGATGTGTTTCCCCGCGTCTCATTCCAGTAGCAGTGATTATCGATCGAAATTGTGAAGGTATTTCTCTCAATGACCACAAGGAAGGATGACATGCTAGATGACACCCAAGGAACCCAAGGTATAATAAAAGAGAGAAACCACATGAAGACATCGTCAGATGCATAACCCTTCGGAGGGTAGGTATGGAAAAGAAGCAAATCTTTTGAAACACATCTCTTAGTGTAGCTTGAAGGATTGCTTATCATTGTCATATCATTTTGTCTTCAATGACATGAATAGTTTCAAGCACTAAAAGTCATTCCATGTATTTCGTCTATGTGTCTTACATCCTTTTGCTTGCTTAACTAGTTGTCGTCTTTTTACATGTTGATTTATTTTCCATGATTGCGATCTTGTTCAAGTGATTTTTGTTATCTCTAGATATGATAATATTTTCCCAAATATTGCATAGAGTGTGGTGACCATCAAGAATAAAAGGAAAAAATCACATTTAGAGGGATTTCAAAGACTAACCACTCTATGCGCTAATCCATTGCATAGTGAACTAGAGGTTTGAGTTTAATTGAGGCACAGGGTAAACAAGAGGATCAATAAATTTCTTTTGAGAACGAAGTAAATGGCGCATTCCATTACCCGGATCGCCATCCCTCAACACCACTGGCGCTATCCAAACCAACTCTAGCAGGTTAAATTGCACGAATATTAATGGGTTGAAAACACTGGTGTTGAAATGTCAATGGATGAATCGATGACCTTGATTGGTTTTGGGGGCTAGCAGAGAACTTGTTCAGCCTGAGGTACTCCCTACTATTGCACAATGGGGCCATTAGCCAAATGGGCTCCTCCCATTGGCTCCCCATGATTGAAGGTCAAGCGGCTTAAAGGTAAGATTGAAACATGTTGGTTCGCTCCTACCGTTGATCTCTTCTCCCCGGCCTACTGACCAACCCTAGATTGCCACATATCCTCTACTCTAATCCACAAGTCTGCCACTTGGAAGGTCATGCCCCTTTTACTATATAATAGTTTGTCACCTATATTTCTTCCTCCCGATAGATATTACACTCTCCCGATGAACATATCTGTGCCTGGTCACCTCTGCAAGATCTACTACTTTGCGTCCTTGAAATGTATAAGAACCACTCCCCAACTTCGCTTTCAGTCATTCCTGCAGGTTCTAGGTAACCTGACATCAGAGCCACCTATATTTTTCTTTCATTCGCACAATAAAATGAAGTTTACTATGCCCACAACCCCCCAAAACCTATGAGGCCAAATCCACTAGTGTTGAACCCTCGGTGGATGCCAAGAGTCAAATTTTAGACCCTTCTTCTCCTTATTCACTTTCCGACTATTAGAAAATTATATATTACAAAGTAATGGAGCACATAGAATATAGTAGAAATATAAACAAAAATATACGTGGTTCACCCTGTTTGGGCTACATCCACCCCAAACAGCCAGTCCTTCCTTTCTATTATCCAACAAAATGAAGAGACACAACCTACAACAGATCTGCTGTAATATCCTATGTTTTCTCTCACAGTCTCACCTCTCCGTTTCTTGCTCAAAGAATACACATCTATCACACAGCCTCAATAAAATGCCCTCATACAAAGAGAGGGGTTGCCTTCAAGGGCAAAAAACCCTAAAGTAAACATAAGTTCTACTGTTAGATCATCTGCCTAATGAATGGCCTAGATTGACTAGAAATTACTATACTTTTACAAGGAAATTTTACATCTGTTTTTAGCTTCAAGGGCGCTGCCCCAAAAATCCCTACCGGGGAGCCGCTAGCCCCCGAACCCCCCAGTCAGGAGGGATCGGCCCCCTCGAACCCTCGTGAGGGGGACAAGTCCCCCCCGTGCCCCCCCATGTGGAGGGGTGTACAAAGTTCTTGGGGTATACATCTGGTTGAAACAAAGACCTCTAAATAATCATGCTCCAAACCCAACACCGACCTCCATTGTGAACTGTTTTCTAACCATGTGAGGAAATAAGACCCTTTTAGGGTTGTCAACTCTGGTCTCTATTTTCAAATTGCACCTTTTGTTCATCATTTCCACGATATACCAAGAACATAAGAATTACTTGCTTTCTTCCTCAAGGATTAAAATCCTGGAAATAACTGCTACCTTAATCCAAAGGGCCTTAATCTTTCCTTTTTCTCCCACAATGCATCCTTTCATTGATGCTACCCTGGTTCATCACTTCGTTACTCTCCCCCCCTCATGAGCAGAAATCCTTCCTAGATGAAATACTTGTCCCTCGAATCAAATCCATTCCTCTAGGAGGGTGGTTCCCATTGACACTCTTCCAGACACCCATTCGACCCATCCTGACTGCAATCGCTTGCTTAATAGGCGAAGATGACTAACATACAATAAATAAAAACACCCTGGGGTTTCTACACAAGATGAAGCAACCATATTTCTTACTTAACATCCCACTCTACATATTTGCCGAAATATGCCCTCCTCCTTCTTCTTCTATTTTACTTGTTCCTATACACTAATGTTGAGGAATCCCAATGTCTGGATCTTCAAGTGTTTTCTCCTAATAAGCAACAAAATTTTGTCTTTGATTGAAATCTCTGAGTGAGAAAAAGGCCTGGCTTGGGTGCATATTACCAATTCATCTTGACCTTCATGGCTATTGCTTACTGTATTATTCATGGAACAATGCTACCTAGAATCTCTCCACAACAAAAAAGGTTTCTCCAATTGAGCATGGATGCCATGACAGGTGACTAGTACCTCTATAAGGACTACATAAAAATTTAGGTTTATAGTTGTGAACTTTGGCCATACTATTTCCTAGTATTCATGCCTATGAGGATCTTCACCCTTGAGTTCACCCAACATATGCTTAGCGTAGACTTGCTTCATTTTGTACTAGCAAAGAAGCGATACATATTCAAAATGAGACAGCCACTAGGCCCTTTTGTCGTAAACACAAGGAAGGATTTTAAAATAGTTGAGGCCCTACTAGAATCTATGGAGCTCGAAAAGGTAGATACTAGGCATTATGATCCCCAAGGCATCAGTGCCTAAAGGAGAAAAAATATTAAAGCATCAACTTACATACATGAATCTAAGCCAAAAATTGAACGAAAAGATAAATTTGATTGATGGCCTCTTAATACAGAGATGGAGACCGAGTCCCTAGTCACCATGGGAAAAGCATCAAAGAGGATTGCTAACTTAGTAGGGGATACTGACATAGAGGAGGGCCATATAAATAAAAAAATCTAGTAGCTAGGGTCCCAAATAGGAAGAAGAAGATGAAGAGGAAGTGGGGATACAACTAGAAAAATGAATTCCATATCATCCAGGCTTTTAGATCAACCTTGAAAATCCACCAACAATCACAACTACACCCATAACTGGAGTAGCTAATCCAAATCCTAAAGACATTTCTACTACTACAGGATCCAGTTGGCCTCTAAGAAGAGCTATTAATGAAAGAAACAAAAAGGTCAAACAGGGAACACAAAGAGTAATGGCTGCCCAATCAATCCCTTGGCACACCCAACTACTACTTGCTATGGACCTATTGAAGGATAAAATGAGAGTTTCACTACAACACCCATCTGTGCAGATCTTCCCTACATGACCTCAGTTCAAGACATTGGATGTATCCCTGAACCTAGCAGTTGTCCCCTTGTTAGATAAGGCCAACCTACATAAGAAGGTTTGGGAAATGTTATATAATGATTTGAATAAAAACATCATGACTATCAATCGAGGTGAGACATATATAGGAAAAGTCTGCAATAAAATGAAAATAGAGAAGGCCAGCTCTAGATATTTGTACCTCCAGAAGGAATCATATAAGGAGTTGATAATTAAACTAGGTATCAACATAGATGACATATCAACCATAAGAGTCATTCTACATTCAACTCAAAAGCAAAATCATGAGCTAAGGCATAGGCTAAAGATGCTTGGTGGTGAAAATATTCAGACAAAGGAGCTAACATACGTCAATATGGAGAAAGAAAATTTGATGAAGGAGTTGGAAGACAATAAAGATAAAGTATTCGCTTTGGAGGAAACTGTGACCGATTTGTAAAAGAGGATTGATTCTCATGTATGTACAATAGTAGTGCTTGAATATCCAGAGAACCCCATTTATCACCTCACTTAGGCTCTGACAGAGATTCAACTTTCTAAATATTAGCTAAAAAGGACACAAAGGGACTTGGACACTGCCAAAGCCCAGCTAGCCCAGAAAGAGAAACAACTGCAAAACTTAGTTATTAAGGCTCAACATGTCACTAAAAACCTACAGGCTGCCACACAGGAGATAACTTAACTAAAGGCTAAGTTGATGGGGAATATGTCTCTTCTTGAAGCCAAGAAGTTGGTGTGGGACGAGATAATTGAAGAAATGAATTTTAGTTGGGAACATGTAACTTTGATACATGATCACAAGGTCATTAGTGTAGAGTGTGAATCACAAATATTAAATTCTAAAGAGATGAGTATAAGGAACTCCTAGTTTTCTTTGAAATTCATTCATTTCTTCAATGAGAGGAAAATCGACAAGCTAAGACCAATAGACCTAGTAGATAGAGTGAGTTGAATGGAGGATATATCCAAGGTGGTTTCGAAAGATGAAGCTTGATATAGTGCAGAGCAGAGCCTAGTCGAAGTACAAAAGGACGTGGCTTCCTTTAATGAAGAGTTTGATAGGATCATACAAGATGGGTTACCTAACCTCTGGGGGGCTCATGGGGAACTTCTATCTCGGGAGTCATACAATAAAATAATGATAGAGTCAAAGAGTTGGACAGGATCAACTCATGAGAAAATAGCCACCCTTAGGGTACAATTATGGTAAAATTCTTAAAGAATGAATTTTAGCTACTCAGGATGGTTAGAAGTCTTTTACACCACATGTTGGACTACTCTGGGGTGATTGATCTAAATATTAACTACAGGTGGTTCAATTCTACTCCTGATTACCCTCCAGCATTGTGGAAATGGTGCAAACAGTTGTAAATACACCATTCATACAAACAATCCATCCTTGTGCTTTGCATGCTCCTCGTCAGGATTCGTCATCTCATCGTTCTTGAATATCATCCAAATTATGCCAACCTTGGAATTTCATTTACTTTTGTGTTATTTTTATTCATGGTTTTTTACTTTATTTTTTTTATATCAATACATTATGGTTAAAATAGTTGTGCATTCATACGTGATGGAATTTTGAGTAATTTTTTGGCATAATGAACCAAAATCAAGAAGGAATATCTCTTTAATAGCATATATCTATCCAAAGAGGCCTATATATGCAAATTTTTATAAAGAAATAAAGGATCATGATTTTGGAAAGAAACTTTGTATTTCTTTGGCAACATTATGGTTCTTTCAATGTATATGTTACTGAGAATATTAATGCATATCAATGGTGATTCCTTCATTCCATGATTAAAGTGTGTCTCCTCTCTTTTGTAATTTCATAAATGTTCATGTTCTTCCTAGATTTTTTATTAAGTAGTTTCTATATATGTTTCATCTCTTATACAGATTCATTTTAATTAGGATGTTGACGAAGATTGATTGCATGAATTTTGGAAGCTAGATCTTTAAATTCACTCCATGAGTCCTCACATCCACCATTATTCCATAGCTCTCATTTCTTTCTAAATCCAGATATGTGTAGAATACTTGATATCTCAAGCTCTATCTGATGGGTTTCTTCTTTTATTCCTTCTGTTATCGTATTCATATTGAATGAAATGAGTGGTAAGTCCTTGGATGATTTTGGCCACTGTTGATTGACATGTGATATCACTTAGTATCTCTTATGTATAAAGAACTCATGGACTATGTCTTACCAAATTTGTTTGAACCAACTAAATTCAAATTGTAAGAAACATAAAAAATGGTGCTTTAAATCCTTCAAAGAATAATCAAGGATGCACCAAATCTATATGTCCTAAAGACTTGTCTCCTTGAAATCCAGAGACTATCTCTAGGATCAAAAACATATTTTGGCTCCGTTTTCAAGGAACATATTAGAGAATTTTTTCCTTGGGAGACGACATTTCGACACTCTTTTTTAAGGTGAGAAAATATGTATGGATCATAGATTTATAAGCTTGGCGACTCCACTGTCCAAACCTTAAGAATTTCATCGTGCCTTTTAGGAGACCCCACACTCGTTCAGATAGATCTCAATAAATAACTCCATCTGTATATGATCCAGAGAAGTTAATATTCAAGAGAGTTTGGAAGGAAAAAACCCGAGATATTGATGCCACTGTCTCCTCATTCCTTAAAGCTTCCTCGTCCAACTCTCAGCACATCGTCATTCGTCACTCAAATTTTACTACTAGAGTCTTAACTTATCCTTCCAAAAGAAATCTGATACATAATAGCTTTCCCTTAGAGATCAAAGAAGAATAAGTTTCAGTTAATACTCCTTCCTTCTCATTTCCTCTTCCCCCTGAGATCGGAAAGGGAAAATACATCTTCACTCATAGATATACTCATCATATAGACAATTCCACAAGTCTCATTCTGTCTACTCTTTCATATATTGTCAAAGCACAAAGACCTCTGGTAAATCTAGCACCACTTCCATTAATACAGATGGTGGTCCCAGGCTTCCTACTAAACATGAATGCTCCATTAGACTTGCCTCAACCTCTAAGCGCCATGACACAAGACTACCTTAAACTCTTTCCTAGATTCAATGGAGAAGATGGCATCTCAACACAAAGACATATCGATATTTTTTGTGAATTTGAAGAGAATTTAAATGTTGAACAATTAGATGTGGTATTGGGTATCTTTGTTGAATTCCTTTGATGGAGAGGCCAAAAATTTGTTTAAATCTTTACCAGATGCTTCCATTGCCACTTGGGAAGAGGTGGAGAACTCCTTCATGTGGAATTGGGGAGAAAATATAGATCACAGATATATCTTAACAAAGTTTAATGCTATAAAGAAAAATCTAGATGAAGATATTTCAGAATTTATAAAAAGGTTTAACAAGCAATACAACAACCTGCCCATTGAAATCAAGCCTCCTCATGCGACTTCTTGAGTAGTATTTGATGGGCCTTTCGAATCTGAGTTTTGTTTCACACTAAGGGAAAGGAAGTCTCACACATTGGATCATATCCAAATTGATGCCCTGAAGGTGGAGGCAAATTTCACATCTACAGGAAAGTCAAGAGGAAACATTGATCCTAGGGAAAAGAAGAAAGGAAAAGAGGAAGTATCTTCCTATAATCAAGGAAAAAAATTATAGCAACCAAACTTGGAAGAAATGGATAAGTTAATAAAAAGATTATCACATAAATTGGTTAACCTAGAACTAGAAAACAAAAGTCTCCCCAGACAAAATGCTCAAGTTCCTAATTGAGGCTTTAATTCCTAGTACCAAAGACAACCATTACAGATACTACAAAGAGAAAAAAAGGAGAAGCTAGACAATATTCCCCCCATTTTACATAGAGGATGAATCAGATGATCAGTCCTAAGACACTCATGAAATAGAGGGGAACTTGTACTCTACCTTCTCGTAGGAGGAGCAAGAAATCAAAACTCATCAAGAATAGGGGCACGAGATGGATGTAGCGGTGAACGATGAAGAGACAAAGGATTATTTTAAACAATTTGTAGATTTCATGTAGGCCCATTTTCATAGGAAATATGATCTTGGATCCTCTAAGAAACATTCAAGAGAAAAAGTCCAAGATGAAGGTGCTTCTCCCCAAAATCCCAAGATCCTCTTTCTAGGGAAAAGGACCCTTAGATCCAAATGTATTAAAGAAGCAGGAATCATTAAATCAAGGTTGCCACGAGCCTAAAGAGCATAAACAATAGAAGCTACCCATGACTTCAAACAAAACTTGTGAAAAAGAAAGAGAACCAACAGGATCTGGCATCATGGAGAAAGGTCCAATTGTCTTCAATCTTCAAAAGGAACTTGAAAAAGTGAAAATCCCAGTTCCTTTAATTGAACTCTTGAAACAACCTACTTCTAAATGCCAAGTCTCGCAGTTTATGCTTCATCCAGCTTAGCACCATCACATGGTTGTTTAAATATTCAAGAAGAAAGGCCTATGGTAGTTTTGGATCCCATGTTAAAGAGTAGGATCCCTCTACTACACCCTTCTATGTGACTCTTGTAATACATGAGCTTCTACTTCACAATTGTATGTTGTACTCACATGCCTCATAATATCATGCCATTAACTGTAATGGAGCAACTCAGTTTGTAGATAACTAGTCCTAATAAAAAGCTTTACTCTTTTGATTCTAAGAGAGTAAAATGCTTGGGAATGATAAAGGACCTATGAGTGAACTTGGATCATATCCCAATTAAGAGCATAGTAATGGAAATCATGGTATCAGATATCCCTGCAAGGTTTGGCATGATCTTCTCAAGTCCTCAAATTCTAAAATTGGAGGTTCCATCCAGTTAGATCTGATTTATGCCACCCTCCCTATATTTGGAGGGGAAGAAAGAAGATTGTATAGAGAGTCAAGGTTAATAAAATTAGTTACCAAAGTTAAGGACTTGAAGAGTTCTTCTGTCTATGAGAAAGAGAGTGACCTTTCTTGTCTGATGTTAGGAGAATATGGCATCATCTTAGAAGAAACTTGGGTACACCCAACAATCCAATTAGATGATAAAAAAAAAGCCAAAGAAAAAATATGGAAGTTATAATTTGGTGGGGATAATTCCAGAGAAGGTAATTTAGAAGCGGTGTTGTTAGTGTCCCCTAAGGGTAGCTTTATCCATATTTTATTTAAACTAGAATTTGAGGCAACAAATAACGTGAAAAAATATGAAGAATTACTAATTGGCCTGTAAACATCAAGGAATATGAATATTGAATGTCTGATGGTATTTGGAGACTATTAGCTAGTGGTAAAGAAAATAAAGAATCAATGTGAGAGTAAACACCTTAGACTAAGGCCCTATAGAAATGAGGTGTGGGACTTGATGGACAACCTCTTCTTGTCG
Organism: Pinus taeda; assembly: GCA_000404065.3. Classification (NCBI taxonomy): domain Eukaryota; kingdom Viridiplantae; phylum Streptophyta; class Pinopsida; order Pinales; family Pinaceae; genus Pinus; species Pinus taeda. Next base: position 195,533 of record APFE030473975.1, on the reverse strand, counting down.
TTCAATGTCCAATTCCAAACTAGGGAAGGGAACCAAATTGCGGACTCCCTTGCTATAGCTCCCAACAACTTTAAGTCTCCCCAAAATCCACTCCTCGGGTATGAAGTTGAAGTTAGATACAAACCATCTATACCTAACAACGTGAAATATTTGTAGTATTTTAGGATGATGTGTAAATAAAATGATTTATAGAAGTCATTGGATAATTTTTAAATTCAGGTATTAACCAAGAAGAGGAAAAAATGATAGGAGAAAAGAAAATTGCATGGGAAGAAACTATTGCAGGACACAGAGCCTTGCAACTGAAAGGGAACACTATCCCTCATGGCTTAGTCCCATTGGAAAGGCTATTCAATAAAAATGACGTAGCCTCAAATCTAACAAAACAAGGAATGGATGAATGAGTGGAAGATTGCAATATTAGTTCAGATTTGATTGTCAAAAGGGATCCCCTTGCAATACAAACACGGGTATTTAAATCTCTTTAAAGTTTATAAATATGTTTTTTCTTGGTCGTATGATGATTTGAAGACATTTGATACTAACACTATTCAACATAAGATTCCTCTAGAAAGTGGAATGAAACCTTGTAAGCAAAATCTCCGGCAGATCAATCCTCTTATGATCCCATCTATTGAGAAGGAAGTAAGGAAACTTTTACAAGCCAAAATCATAGTACCTCTCAAATATTCTGAGTGGGTGGAAAAATAATGGAGAAATAAGGTTGTGTGTGGATTTTTGGAACCTTAACAAAGCCTCATTAAAAGAAAACTACCCACTACCTAATATGGACTACATATTACAAAAGGTAGTTGGCTCTACCTAGATCTCAATGATGGATGGTTTTTCAAGATACAACCAGGTAGTAGGACACTCATATGACCAAAATAAACTGCCTTCACCAGGTCTTGGGGAACCTTCATTTATGCTTGTATGCCATTTGGCCTTGTAAATGATACAGTGACTTTTCAAAGGGCCATGGATATAGAATTTGTGGGAGAACAAGAGAAATTTTTAGTGGTCTATATAGATGAGATCAAATTTTTCTCCAAGACTAGTGATGAACATATCTTACACCTAAAACTCACCTTCAAAAAATGCAAGAGATATGGATGATCTTTAAATCCAAAGAAGTCTCAGTTCACTCTAAGCGAAGGAAAATTGTTGGGACATACAGTGGCATGGGAGGGAGTAAAAATTCTTCCTAAGTGAGTGGAGGCTATTAGTCTCATTTCCTTGCCTAGGAATAAGAAAGAGATTCAAGTGCTTTTGGGAAGGACTAAATTTCTAAGAAGATTCTTACCTAACTATGCTGAAATAGTGAAATCTATCATTGACATGCTGAAAAAGGAGAATGAGTTCAAATGGATCCCAACTTCTTGGGAATCCTTTGATAAAATCAAAGCAACATTTTTAGAAGAACCCATGCTAGTCAACCCCGATTATTTAGCACCCTTTTATATATTTTCTTTTGCTTCCCCTCATACTATCACCATTGTGATGTTACAGAAGAATAAGGTTATGGACAATCAATAGCCTTTTTCAGTCAAGTATTGAGAGACGTTGAACTAAAGTATAACATTTTGGAGAAAAAGGCCTACACTCTAATCAAGGCATTGAAGGCATTCAGATTCTATGTCTTGCATTATGACATTATAGCATATGTTCCAACAACAACAATCAAAGACATTTTGTTGCAAGGAGACAATGAGGGAAAAAGAGGAAGGTGGATCGCTAAGATTTAGGAATATGAATTAGACATCAACCCTGCAAAGCTTATGAAAGGGAGGGATTAACATAAATCCTATCACAATCCAACTTCCATGCACTTGGTATTAATTTATTGACAGAAAACGATGAAGTAGTCGAACATCAAAATGTCAATTCAAAAGAATGATGTCAAATATGAAATGTCACCTGGTATAAAAACATTATAACTTATTTGTTGTTTCTAAGATTACCCTTCAAAATGGACAAATCCAAGTACCTAACACTAAGACTACAGGCTCAAAACTTTGTCGTATCTAATGGTCATATCTATTGGAAAGATCCCTGCAGGATTCTACTATTTTGCCTGGTGGAGGCTGAAATTCAAGAGGTAATGGAAGAGTTCCATAATGGAGTTTGTGGGGGACATTATAGCGAGAAAAGAACTTCTCACAAGATACTGAAGGCCGATTTTTATTGGCCCACAATATTTGGATAGGTTCACTCTTAGGTATGAGCTTGTTAGAAATGCTAGATCTTTGTTGAAAAGAAGAAACTAGATCCTCTCCCTTTGATCGTTGTGTTCATTGAAGAGCCTTTTAAGTAGTGGGAACTAGATTTCATAGGAGAGATACATCCTCCTTTTAGTGGTCAGCATAAGTGGATACTCACAACCACTCACTACTTTACAAAATGGGTGGAGGTTATCCCAACCCGAAATGCAACTAACGCGGTGGTTATAAAATTTCCAGTAGAAAATATCCTGTCTAGATTTGATTTCCCTATGAAGATTGTAACAGATAATGCTTAGGCTTTTAGGTCAGCCAAATTCATCATCTTTTGTCAAAAGTTTAATAATATAGTTGGTCATTCTACTACATATTTCCCCTAGGGAAATGAGCTAGATGTGTCCTCCAATAAGACTGTGGTGAGGATATTGAAGAAAATCATCATAGAGAATTAGTTAAATTGGGACTCTCATCTAAAATTAATTCTATTTACTAATAGGGTCACTCCTAAAAAATCCACAGGAAAATCACCTTATGAATTAGTCTATGGAAAAGAAGCAATACTCTTAATACAAATAATAATGCCAATCATGAGAATACTACAAGATGTAGAGGAACATAATGCTTTAACTCGGAGAATAAACCATCTAGTGAAACTTCATGAAAGTAGAGAACAAGTTTGCCAAAAATTAGTTAATTATCAATAGAAAATAAATGTTTGTTTAACAAGAAGGCAAGGGACATACCACTTCAACCCAGTGATTTAGTTTTAAGGTAGGATGTTCGAAGGGAAGAAAAGTGTAAGCATGGGATGTTCGATCCATTGTGGTTCGACCCCTTGAAAATCTATGAAACAAAAGGAAATAATACTTATCTACTATAAAATATGGAAGGAGAGTCACTGGAACTGCCAATAAATGGGTAGTTCCTCAAACTCTATTTCCAACACTAAAGGTACTTTTTCCCTAATTCATTGTAAATAATGGTGTGTTGTATGTAAATATTTTATAATGTTCCAAGTTATTGTTGCTTTTTCTCCTAAAGTTTTTGTTTCAAGACACCATGCCCAAGGAGAAGATGTGAAGCTACGAGTTCTCTGTGCATTGATGTCAATACCCTGTCACTAGATGGAGCCAATTTTATCTCTGGACCTCATAATATTTTCCCAAATATTACACAGATTTTGGCGACCATCAAGAATAAAAGGAAATAAGCAAATTCAGAGGTATTTTGAAGACTAATCTCTTGTGGCATTGATCGATTTCCTAATGAACCAAAGGTTTGAACTTAACTAAGGTGTAAGGTAAACAAGAGGCCCATTAAATTTCTTTTAAGAATGAATTAAATAGTGTGTTATTTTCACCCAAATCGCAATCCCTCAACACCCCTGGCACTCTTAAGACCAACTCCGGCAGGTTAAATTGCACGAAGATTAAACAAGTGAGCAATGCCAACATTGAAAGGTCAAAGGATGAATCGACAACCATGATTGGTTCTGGTGGCTAGTGGAAAACACATCGCCTAGGTTACTCCATGCCATAGCATGGTGGGTCCATCAGCCAAATGGAATCCTCCCATTGGATCCTCATGATTGAAGGTCGAGGAGCTTAAAGGTAATATTGAAAAATGTTGGTTTTCTCCCGCCTCTGATCTCTTCTCCCCGATTTGTTGACCAACCATAAACTACCATGTATCCTCTTCTCTAATCCCAAAGCCAGCCAGTGAGAAGGTCATGGCCCTTTTACTATATAATAGCTTGTCACCTATATTTCTTCCTCCCAATAGATATTACATAGTCACAGTGAAAATATCCCCACCTGGTCACCTGCGCAAGATCTACTACTCCATGTCCTTGAAACAGATAAGGGCCACTCCCCAATGTCGCCTTCAGTAATTCCTGTGGGCTCCAGGTAACCCAACATCCTAACCACCTATATTTGTCTTTTATTTTCTTAATAAAATGAAGCAAATTGTGCACACAACCCCCAAAACCCATGAGACCAAATCTATTGGTGTCAAACCCTTGGTGTATGCAGAGAATCAAATTGCAGACCTCACTTTTCCTTATTCACTTTTCGATCTCCGTTGTGAACTGTTTTCTAACCATGTGAGGAAATAATACCCTTTTAGGTTTGTTAACTCTGGTCTCTATTTTCTAATTGCACCATATGTTCATCATTTCCCTCAATTTATATCTTGGCTAGCCACAACATACTAAGAAGATAAGAATTATTTTGTTTCTACCTTAGGGATTAAAATATTGGAAATAAATCCTACCCTAATCCAAAGGGATTTAATATTTCATGTTTCTCCCATAATGCATCCTTTCACCGATGCTACCCTGGTTCACCACTTCACTACTGCCCCCTTTGATGAGTAGCATTCCTTCCTGGATGAAATCATTTTCCCTAGAATTAAATCCATTCCTCTATAAGAGTGGTTCCCAATAACCCTCTTACAGAAACCCATTCAACCCATCCTCACTGCAATCATCTATTTAATGGGTGAAGATGACTCACAAACAATAAATAAAGCCACCCTGGGGTTTCTACACAAGATGAAGTAGCAAAATTTATTACTTAACACCCCACTCTACCTATCTGATGTCGTATGCCTTTAGATCCATTTATTCCCTCCTTCTTGTTATTTTTTCCACTATTCCCTTCTGTTTTACCTGTTCCTCTACACCCATGTTGAGGAATTCCAATGTCTTGATATTCAAGTTTCTTCTCCCAATAAGCAACAAAATTATGTGTTTCTTTGGAATCTCTGAGTGAGAAAAAGGCCTAGCTTGGGTGGGTATTCCTAATTCATCTTGAACTTCAATGCTATTACTTACCATATTATTCATAGAACCCTACCACCCAGAGTCTTCCCACAACAAAAATAGTTTCTCCAACTTAGCAAGGATGGCTTGATAGGCCACTGGTACCTCTATGAGGACTACAAAGAAATTTTGGTTTACAGTTGTGAACTTCATCCATACCATTTTCCAGTATTCATGTCTATGAGGACCTTTGCCCTTGAGTTCATCCGATAGATTCTTAGTGTAGTCATGCTTCAATTTGTACCAACAAATAAGGGCTACATATTCAAAATTGGACAACCAATAGGTCCTTTTGTGGTAAACACAAGGCAGGTTCTTAAAATATTTGTGGCACTAGTAGAACCTATGGAGCTCAAAAAGGAAAACACTTTGCACTATGATCGCCAAGGCATAATTTACCAAAGGAGAGAAAATATTAAATAATTGAATTACGTACATGACTATAAGCCTGAAATTGAATGGAAAGCTATCTTTGATTCATGACCTCTTAATACAAACATGGAGACTAATTTCCTAGTTAGCACGAGAAAAGCATCAAAGAGGACTTCTGACTCAGCAGGGGATACTGACATAGAGGAGGGCCATATAAATAAAATATCTAGGATTCAGGGTCCCACATGAGAAGAAGAAGAGGAAGAGGAAGTGGGGATACGCCTAGAAAAACTAGTTCTAGATCATCCAAGCTTTCATATCAACATGGAAAATCCACCAGCAGTCACAAATTCACCCACAATCGAAGTAGTTATTCTAGATCCTAAAGACATCGCTACTACTACAGGATCCAGTTGGCCTCTAGGGAGAGATATTAACGAAAGAAACAAAAATATTAAAGAGAGAATGTAGAGAGAAATGGCTTCCCAGTCAACCCCTTGGCACACCTGACTACTTGCTTCTATGGATCTCATGAAGGATGAAATGAGAATTTCACTACGACACCCATTAGTGCAGGTATTGCCTACATGACCTCAGTTCAGGACCTTGGATGTCTCCCTTAACCTAGTAGTTGTCACTTTTTCAGATAAGGTCAACCTACACAAGCAACTTGGAGAAATGTTATATAATTAATTGGGTAAAAACTTCGTGACTAACAATAGAGCCGACACATATATAGGAAAAGTCTCCAATTAAATGAAAATAGACAAGGCCAACTCTAGAGCTCTATACATCAAGAAAGAATGATATAAGGAGTTGATAATTAAACTTGGTATCAACCCAGATGACAGATCAGCTATATATTCCTTTCTACAATCAACTCAAAATGAAAATTAAGAGATAAGGCATATGCTAAAGATGCATGGTGCTAAACATATTAAGACAAAGGAGGTGGCATAGGTCGAGATGGAGAAAGAAAAATTGACGAAGGAACTGGAAGGCAGTAAAGATAAAGTATTGGCTTTAGAGGAAACTATGACTCATTTGCAAAAGAGTATTGATTCTCATGTATGTATAGTAGTAGCACGTGAAGATCCATAGAACCCCACTGATTTCCTCACTTACGCTCTGACTGAGCTTCAAATTTTTTAAGGTGAACTAAAAAAGACATAAATGGAATTGGAAACTGCCAAACCCGAGCTACCCCAGAAAGAGAAACAACTGCAAACTCAGTTATTAATGTTGAACAGGTCAATACAATACTACAGGATTCCATACAAGAGATAATTGAACTGAAGGCTAAACTGAAGGGGAACGTGTCTCTCCTTGAAGCTAGGTTGTTGGTGTGGGACGATATCAAAGAGGAAATGAATCACACCTAGGAACATGTGACTTTGATACATAATCACAAGGTCATTAAGGTAGAGTATGGATCACACATATCAAATTATAGAGAGATAAGTATAAGGAACTCCCAATTTTCTTTGAAATTCATTGATTTTTAAATGAGATTCCAATCAAGGAGCTGATACCAATAGACATAGAAGATAGAGTGAGTGCAATAGAAGAGATCTCTAAGGTGGTTTCAAAATAAGAAGCCTGAGATAGAGGAGGGAAAAGCCTAGTGAGAGTACCAAAGGATGTGTCTTTGTTCAATGAAGAGTTTGATAGGATCATACAGGCTGAGTTACCTAACCTTTGGAGGCCTCATGGGGAAGTGCTATATAAAGAGTAGTACAATCAAAAAATGATAGAGGCTAAGAGAAGGGAAGGATCAAATCATGAGAAAACAACCACTCTTAAGGTACAACTATGGTAAAATTCCTAAAGAAGGAATTTCAGCTACTCGGGATGGTTAGAAGTCTTTTTCAAATCAGGTTGGACTACTTTAGGGTGATTGATCTAAAGATTAACTACATGTGGTTTAGTTATCCTCCTTAGCCCCCTCTAGCCTTGTGGCAATGGTGAGAACAATTTGTAAATCCACCACTAGTACAAATGGTCCATCCTTGCGCTCCTCATACTCATCATCAGGATTTTTAATCTCATCGTTCTTGAAGATCATCCAAATTATGCTAGCCTTCACTTTTCATTTACTTTATTGTTATTTTTACTCATGGTTTTTTACTTTATTTTGTTATATTAGTACATTATGGTTAAGACAGTTTTGCATTCACACACGCTAGAATTTTGAGTATTGTTTTCACATAATGAACCAAAATCAAGAAGGAATATCTCTCTAACGATCGATCTTTGTCTATATAGGCCTATATATGAAACTTTTGATAAAGAAAGAAAGGTTCATGATTTTGGAAAGAAACTCTATATTATTTTGGAAACGTTCTGGTTCTTTCAATGTATATGTTACTCAAAATATTAATGCATATCAATGGTGATTCCTTCGTTCTGGGATTACAATATGTCTCCTCTCTTTTGTAATTTCATAAATGTGCATGTGTTTCTCAGATTCCACGTTAAGTAGCTAGTAGATATGTTTCCTCTCTTGTACAAATTCATTTGAATTAAGATGTTGATGAAGAATTCTTGTATGAATTTTGGAAGCTAGATCTTTAAATGCTCTCTATGAGTCTTCACATCCACCATTATTCCATAGTTTTGATTTCTTTATAAATACATATATGGGTAGAATACTTGATATATTGAGCTCTATATGATGGGTTTCGTATTTTATTCCTTCTCATATCATATTAATATTAAGGAAAATGATTTGTAAGACCTTCAATGATTTTGGCCATTGTTGATTCATATGTTATATCACTAAGTATCTCTTATGTATAAAGAACTCATGGATTGTGTCTTTCCAAATTTGTTTGAACCAACTAAATTCAAATTGTAAGAAACATCACAAATTGTTCTCTAAATCCTTCGAAAAATAATAAGAGATGCACCAGATCTATATGTCCTAATCACTGGTCTCCTTGTAATCCAAAGAGTGTCTCTAGGATCAAACACAATTTTTAAGGATTGTCTTTGTCTGATTGGGTTGTGCGAGCTATATGAACATTCATCGTAGTTGCACAAAAACTTGTAAGCACTGCTGCGCAAGTGTCGTCACGTCATCTGAAGGTCTATCCCAAGTGTCACAATTGTTGCTTTCACCTCTAGATAGTCCCACAGAGGGTCATGCTTTTCTAAGTTGTATCGATGGTCAGTGTTTTCCTATTGCCAAAGTATGCTAATTGTGTGATCACAATGTTGAGTCCTCACAGGTTCACATGCCTTTCCCAATTAGCCAATATCCTGAAAATCTCTCCATGGACCAAATCCACTTCACCAGACCCTAACTGAGATGCAATATGCAGTCTCATCCCTCAGTGGTGATGCTCTATCTCCTGTAACTATGGAATACTTGAGGCTACCCTCTAGGTTAGTTCCACTACGAAATCCCAGAGGTCAACAATTGTCTTCCTTCCTAGAACTATGGATAAGTTACCTCAAAGGCCAATCTGAATTGCGCACTTCACAAGACCAGTCATCAAGCCTCCTTCTTGCTTTCTAGAACCCCGCGTTGCATAGAGACCTTGGTCTACATTGCTCTCAGAAACTACACAAAGATTTCCTCCCAGTTACCTCCCTCAGTCAGGACTCACTGCTCTCTAAAACTACGCAGAACTACCTAGTTGTTCCTTTGTTGCTCTACCTTGTCTTCCCCCAGGAAATTACACAAAGCTGTCCAGTTGGTCCCCTCCTGACTTGTCGTGTCTTCAATCTATAAACTGCACTGAATTTCCTAGCTAGTCCTCTAGAGCCTTATTCTTTTCTTCCCTCTAGAAGTTGTGCAAAAGTTCCCCTCAAGGTCCTACCTTACAGGTGCCACTGGTGTCCTTCACTATGAAATTATGCCTCCTAGTGGCCATTGTGTAGTTCTCCCTAAAAATGAAGATTATGCCCCATAATTCCTCATCCCAGCCTAAGTTAAGCTCTGCATAGACTGAGTGACTTGTCCTCCCTCCTTATTACCTCAACACGAGAACAATGCATCATGCTAGACTAGTAGGTTTTGCATTTGATGTCATCCCATCTTGAGTGAATTGTAGAAACATGTACGTTAATAGATCATGGTGAGATGATGAAATGGATGAAGAAGGAGTGTACATGCTAGAATACTTGCTTGCACCTGATCGGACATACAAAGCACATTAAGCATCAAGCAAAAGGAACACATGCATGGAACCCTCTTACAATACCAATACCATTGACGACTCCATGACGTCAAGCGATGCATAGGTGAAAACAAAGCACATCCAAGAACACATCCATCACTTAGCAGCGTAACATCTTGACATGGACACCACAGTCAGCCAATACATGTCAATAGTGTCATGACAATTTGTGTCATGATTTGTCTTGGCCACATCACCACTATGGGCCATATTTGTTGTAATCAAATGTAATGTAAAGTGAGATTCCAATAACACATAAGAAGTTGAAGATTCATGTTATTTGAAAAATCATAGGAAGTTGAACGGTCATGAGGATATTCCAAGAGTCACAAGGTTCAAGCATCACCCTTGGCTATATATATACCTCTCCCATTGTATGAGCAAGGATTTTTCACCTTGGATTCTCACATGAAGCATAGAGGGTTTTCAGTTAGTTCTTTGAGTAGGGGGGAGTGGCTCTAGTGTCCCACTACTGGGACTAGTGATGTATTATGTACATATGTGTAATGGAACTTTTGCTACTCCAAAGCCTGTTAAGGCCATCAAATTTTCATGCATGTTTTGTATATTTTTCTAAGACTATTCTTTCGACATTTGTAATGCATGTTTGTCTCACCTGTACTAAGATAGTTGAACTACTTTGGTTGTTTCAGTACTTACATTTTTTGGAATTTGATGTATTGGTTATCATTTTTGTCTCATCCTTGTGGACTACTCCATAGGATACTAGAGAGACCCTCCTTGTTTACTGGTTATAATGATCATCACATCCATTGTGGACTACTCCGCTGGATGGTGTATAGGTCTTCCCTTGTACTTTGATTTTAATGACTGTCATGTCGATTATTTACTATTCTATTGGATGCTGGAAAGATGCTTGCTGGTTCGCGTGTATCTCTTCCTGGGTGGTACTATTACCTCTCACTTATAGGCTCATTTTTCTCCCCCTTTTTCAGTAAGAGAACCTTGACACAATTATGTTACACACTCACCAAGCACACTTACCTTGTTGTTTGAAGATACTAGTGTAACACTTTCATGTCCTGACAGCTAGAGCCAAGGCAGATCTCTAAGCATATGGAAACTGGGCCTTTATACCAGATGGGACTCCTACACCAAATGGTGTGAGGTCTAGTTGAGACTTCATATCGAGGAGATCCCCTTGGTTGACGGATTTCTAACACCGTCAACAACATGGCACTAGAAGGAGGTCCAAATGATAAGTTTAGCCCATTACATATGGTTTGAATCTTTTATCTAAAATGGCTCATACACAAATCATACTCCCGAGGTGTTTCTCCAATTTTTCCCTTGATCAATTTTCACCCTTCGATGAGCTTCTCAATCACTTGCCCCAGTTAAATTTTGATGGTGAGGATGGAATGTACATAACCAAGAACATTATGATTTTCTTCAATTTTGTGAACCTTATGAAATCGATAATGAAGAGTCAAATTGTGTGATTTTCTTCGTCACTCTTGAAGGTTGTGCTAATCAATGGTGGCATACCTTTCCACTTGCTTTCATCCATTCCATTTGTCCTTTAATCAAGGATATCTATCAAGACTTCGGTAAATATAATTATCGAGATGTTTGTGGAAGGATCAACCTATTAAGAATGGAGCCTAATGGATGCATTGAGGATTTTTCTGATCGATTCCTTCACCTTTGCTGTGAAATTCTAGCAGTAGATTTGAATTAGGATTTCTTGAAACAAGAGTTTGAGCACTTGGTTCGTGTCTCTTCAGATGGTGAACCTAAACCTCCTTATTTTTCTATTTAACCAACTCTTGCAAATCATGAGGCACCTTAGATTGCAGCGGAGGAGCCCAAAACCCTATTTGTTCCTTGTCCTCCTCCTTTTCTAATCTCGATGAGGGTGCCCCCTTGTGGTGTTTGCAAATCTCAGAAATTTGTGCAACATGTCCCCAACACATCTTCTCTCCATCTATCTCTCGCTTATATGGAGGAAGTTCGAGAATGGCTTAGGAAGCCTATAGAAAAGACTCACTCCTCCATTCCAGAAGAGGATGTCACCATTCATAACTCAAATCTCAAATTTGATATGCATATATGCCATCCTCCATTATCTAGAATCCATGACTCCTTATACCATGACTCGCTTGATCAATCTCCTCGACTTGCTAGTTGTTTGCATTCTCTTGATTCTCAAGTTGTTGGCTCAAATTTTGATCAGGCACAAGGTTGTCACATTATAGAGGCAGAGGAGTAGAAAGGTGAGGACATTATCAATCTTCCCTCTCAGTTTTGAAATTGTGCACATCAAAACAATGGGCTTCCATTCTTGAATGATTCTCAGTCTACTAATCTCAGTGGAACATCCTATAAAATTAATTCTTTTGATCAACCCCCAGTCTTAGGCAGTCATCACTCCCATGCTCCCATATGTCATGATGAACACCCAAGCACATCATGTGATCTTCCATTTTCTCATGAAGATTTTAACCCAGATATGGAATGTGCTCCGTTCAAAGAAGGCATCCACATTGAAACTTCCTCTTCACCTCACTAACCCTTGTGTCCTACCATTCACAATGCATCCACATGTGTCAGAGATAGTCCACCTTATCTTGCTCCTTCATCCGATGAGTTATCTCCTGAATTCACACAAAGGAGTGAGGTTTTCCATGATGAATTTGAAAAAAATCTAACTACAGAGTGTTCTTCCCATTCCTTATCGTCGCTTCTTTTGCATGAAGACCACTTTCCGAATCAGCTTGTTGAAGCTGAAAATTTTGGTGAAACTTGTGACAAACACGGATGCCATCCTGTTGTGCTATACAACAACCCTCCCCATTTGAAATTTTTTTATCCAAAAATTTAACATGAAATGGGTCCCCTTTTAAGACTTATTTAAAATCAGTAATTCAATAATAATCCCAAGCTCGGATTTAACCATACAACACATGCAAGTCCTTATGAAAAGGTCTAATCCGATATGAATACTATCCAAGACCTTTTCGTAAAACAAATGTAAAACAATATGTCTCATCCTTGATATAAAGGACTGGCTTAAAAGGATCTCGTTAGCAAATCTCCGATGCGATAATGCTATTGAAATTGCAAATCACAAGTTAAACAATGAAACATTTCAAAGTTCTATGCCAAACCCCTGATGTGATAATGCAATCACAATCAGCCATCGCAGATACCATGAAACACATAGCAAAAGCCCCTTTGGAATTCTTAAATGTGATTTCATACAGGAAAAATGTGTTTTTCGATAAAGGTTGTTAAACATATATTAGCGAGTTTAAGCCTTAAATCAATAATAAATGAAAAACAAATGATTTGTTCATTATCTTTCATCCTCACGATACCTCTCATTTTTATCACAATTGAAGCCACTTACGGTAATAGCTTCATCTTGACCTTTGAACCACCGGATCTGTAATATGCGATTTTTGCTAATCGCTGATTGGGAAAGCCAAGAGATCTGCTTTAAGAGATTGTTAGTAATATGTGCGATGTGACATATCATTATTACATTTAATTACCACAATTGACAGTTACAGAATTCATTAATACAATAGTTAAGGTTGAATCCTTCGAGGATTTCATCTATGGTAATATCTCATTTCGTAAGACTTATCACGCTTGAATTACCATTAAGATTTGTATTATGCATTGGATTTGAATGGTTTTTCCTCTGTTACATTCTTTTGCTTCCTTTGTAGAACATGTCTAACTTGATGAATCCAGTTAAAATGACAAAGAAATCAAAGAAACCAAAGGCCCCCGTCGTAGCTAAAGAAGAACCAGTGAAGTAAGTCTTGACATCGTATACTACCTTCCTCAGTCTAGGAAAAGCTTCATGACAAAGTATCTATAATTTGCTGGAAGCCAAGGATCTGGAAGAAATCGAGGAAGAAACAACAATAGATGCCACGGACAAGTCAAAGAATACTCTTAAAGATTTGGCATGCTCCTATCTTCATAGAATAGTAGCTCGCGCCAAAGTTTTACCCTATAATGGCGTGGTCAGATGGGTTATTGTGAGCATCGATATCATAGACAGAACTTTCTTTACGACTGATGGAAGAATGTTTGGGTCATTTAGAGCAGAAGATATTAAAGCAATGTACCATTTTCTTGAACCGGAGAAGCGATACAAAAAAGAATTCTTGAAGGCTTTCGCCAAATAAAATGCCATCGAATCAGACCCTATCAAATAATGGAGGCATTTTCCGACCAAACACAAACATGAATCATTGGGTATGTACTTGATGAGCCCCAATTTTGGTACAATTTGGGCTCATTTTGGCCTATTTTACTTGCTCAACCATTCATCTTTATTTGCTTATGTATGCATTTCTTAGTTTAGTCGTGTTGTTTGTAGGAGGAAGGTTAGACACTTTATCTACGTGACTAATGCATTGTGATTCCAGGTTTTGGCATTAAAAAGGGAGCAAGAGATAACAAAAAAGGGATGAGGAGACAATAAGGTGGCACTGCTAATTTTGTGGAGGGATGTTCACAGTCTTGGGACATTCCTCGTGATTCCCACCAAGAACTCCGAGCTCCAATCCATCTCCCCTCCGAGCTCAAGAAGCAGCCAGCTGTCCTACATGAACAACAGTCATAAACTGTTCTACAAGAGCAGTAGTTATGACTGCCCTACAGGATCTGCAGTTAAACTCTAGTTGGACAGTCGAGCTCCTAAAATCAAGGGCACTCGGTGTCTCATCATTTTTGTATAAATCTGAAGGCCTTAGCCTTAGATGGTTGTTGAAACTTTTGTATTATCATTGTAATTTCGGAGCACAATTCAATTTTGTTCTTTTTTGTAAGCCAATTCGGCATGACATCAGTTATGAATAAAGAAGGCAGTTTGTGATCTATTTCTGAGTTTTCTTAGGAGACTATAGCTCTCAAGTTAGGGCCCAACCTGAGATCCATAGATCCCCTCTGCTGTAGTGTTGTTTCCATTTCATTTCCAGCACTTTAAGTTTTCATTTGCACATGCAATTCAAATTACAGTTTGATGATTTGGTTTTCTTGTGAGTAGGATAGATTTTGCTTATGGTACAGTTGGTTCCACTTGCTTAGAGGATATATACCATCAATTGGAGCTCCAGCAAAACGGTTGTTAAGGCTCACTGCCATCTCTCTTGAAGATTGGGGTGTAGTCCATAACTAGCCACCAAAAACACGCATTACTTTACTTGATCATTGCTGCAATACAGTCTTGGTCTTGATTAGATGCTTCCTTGTCAGCCACACCTGCACACATACTTTCATCACAGCCTCATACACATTTCTCCTTGCGTTTTGGATTGTTGTTCATTGAATTCTTGGCATAAGTAATTTAGGTTGATGTACTTTCGATTTGGTGACATTCATAAGCATTTGTTTCATTTACACTCCTCTTTCTCGTTCCATTACCATTACCTCCTTCTTGATCACGCATGTAACCATATCCCCTTGACCCTCACTTCGTTCTGTCCTCTCCTAAAGTCTTCCATTCCTCACGTAGCTTCATTCCTTGGCCTTTCATCGACATCACTTCAACATACTCCCCACACCCGTTTCCCATCTCATTCCACTTCTGAGCCATCACCAGCCTGATCCCTACCTCACATATCTCTTCTTATCATTCCATCACTCCTCCATCACTTCAATCCTTCACGGTAGATCATCCTGTAGCAGTTTAGAGACATCCTGTAGGATCCCCTGCAGACATCCTGTAGGAGGTCATCCACGCGGTTGCCGAGCTTCTGAACGTGGAAAACCTCTGTGGATGGATGCCAAGGGTCCATAGGAACCTCACCTAGCCTCCCCAACCTGTCCCACGCTTTCCTTCCTTCTCCATCCAATCTGCACAACCAAATCCTAATAAGCACAAAATCACAATCATTCCACCTACTTAATGAAAAGTACAAAAACATGTCTTTTATAATGCAAGTAGTTTAGATCCATGCATTTCCACTTATTGGAGGTAGTAGCAGCATTGGTAGAAGTTTTATTCATCTTCATTGCATTATAGAGGTTAGACTAGTTAAATTAGGGTTTCCTAGGTTTACATGCTTGGATTTGCTTTCAGTTCATTTTTGTCAAGTAGACTAGTCTTCTTTGAGCTAGCTTTCGTCCATCATTGATAAAGCTTCTTCTGTGAGCCATAGAAGTTGGCTTGAGCCCTAGCGGACTTGTGCCAGCTGATCAAGTGACAGCTGCGACAAGAGCTAGTACTTGTGCATATAGCACCGTCGCTTCCAAGTTTGTACGAACAACCGGGTTGATAAAATGAGAGACAGGAAGCCCCAGGAGTTGTAGCATTATTGCTACAATACTGGAGCTCACCAGTACTCCGTAGATTTTTTGGCATCTTCTTATTGTTATGTTGGTGCAATGATGTGTAGATTATGTCAAGTCCATGATTCTGCTAAATTTTCTATAGAGATGGTACAATTAATGGAGGCTGCAATTAATTCCTATAGCATGGAGTGGGCAACTATTTTTTCTGATAAAATGGCCAACCAAATACTTGACTATAGGAAAAATAGGTTCGTGACTACCCGAGTAATACGCCTATTTTATATGAGTGCTTATATTATGGACACTATTTGTTTCAATTCTGAATATCCCATTCTAGGATGGAAATGGACTTCACAAGACCCAAACTCCATTCATATCTATCATAAGGAACTGTGCAAAACCCATTACAAAAATTATCTGTATAGAATCTATCAAGGTTTCATTCTCCCCATGTATTATGGCATATTCAATAAACCTACTCCTAGGTTGTCCGAGGAAGCCTCTATCAACCTATCTACAATTGGTAGTTGGTTTGGTGAAGAAAAGTTCACCTACATTAGAATTTTCGGTAGCACTACTAACCCTATGTCCTTCCCTTATACATATTGGATAAGTTACTTACCAGAGAGTTGGCATATCAAATAACAATAGAAGGGGCCCTAGAAAGGGAACAGACACAGGAAGGAACTAGTGAGCCCCTTGATATGAATATTCATATTGATCCTAAGTTAATCGTGGAATGGGAGCAATTCAATTCAATCATCAATAACCTGAATAAATCCCAAGAGCTTACTACACCAGAAATGCCTATAGTGCAAAATCTAGAAGTTATCACAGTTCCAATTAAAGGAACATGTGGCCTACCCAAAATTCAATAGGACATAAAGATTATTCCTGAGAATTGCACTAAGGAGATTGTACTAAACACTAAAGAAATACCACCTCTCGATGTCTTCTATAGTCCGAAGCATAGGGTTGTAGTTAAAAGACAGAGGAAGAAGAGGAAAATTGATCAAAGTCCTCTTTTAACTCCTCAAGTAGAGATGATGAACGTGGTATGGAAAGCAGAGGTCAATCCCTCCGAGGATTTAACAAAGCTATCTCAGTTCACAGGAGCTGACACAGTAGCGACAATGGATAAAGCCACAAAGGTTAGCCATCTGATGAGGGAAAAGTATCAGACGATTACCCAACTTGAGTTGCAATCGGCAGAGCAACAACAAAAGATAAATCAACTTGAACAACAATTAACAGAATAGAGGTAACAAAATGAACAATTAAAAGAGCAGTTGAAACTGGAAAAGTAGAGGATTGATGAGCAGACTCTCCATAAGCAATAGGAGTTGGTTCAAGAATTGAGCAAGCTTTAGATGTTAAGAGAGCAAGAAAAGAAGGCAAAGGAGGAACAAATTGCACAAATGAAAGAACAGATATAAAGGTATAAAGGTTATCCATAGGTAAGCGAATTTAGAATAGAAGCTTTGGAAATAACCAAAGCCTTGTCCTGGCAGCTGGATATACTTTGCCACAATATATCATTAGCCAACCCCTTATGTGATATCTCTACACCAATGATTGAAAAGGTAGTAGACTCCAGACTAGAATTAGATAAGGCAAATGAAAGGTTAACCAATTTTCTGTCTTGGCAAGATTCTAAAGAAGGAATGGCTACCAATCTACCAAGAATAAAAGAATTGTATAAGGAAATCTTATTTTCCGAATGGGAGTCCCAGTTAATGAAAGCTAAAATAGCAACGTCTATATGCAGAGCTACAATGAATAGTCTGATCAAATTGATAAATAACAGTTTACATATGTGTAATTTGATCACTATTTTCTCTCTGGGAAGACTCCCAAAAGAAAATTCGTTGGAAAAACAATGGAAATAGGAGGTGGCACACAGGGAAAAGTAGATTGGAGGAATCCAAAGCTTGACATAGGAAACATTCTGGTTTTTCCTTATAAAGACACATAGTGAGGAGATGACAATGAAATGTCTTTCAGATGCAATCAACTGCATGATCTCCAAACTCTTTGATGCCACCTAGACAACTTTGCTAGACTCCAGGATGAGTTAGCCTCTAGAAATTGAGCCTATGCTTGCAATCTATAAGCTGAAATCACACGATAAGAAGTCGATACAATGAATTCATTCAACCGCCATAGCACTGCTATTTTTATGATAAATCGCAGATTTATATGTCTATAGTTAAACCAACGCATAACCATTTTTATTGATAGTTTTTTGTTATTTTTACTATTTAAGGACCCTTTCATGTATTTAGAAAGGGTTTGCAATTTGTATTAATACTTGATTTGGGAGTTGCACTACCGTACTTCCAATATTTTTTAATCAAAAACTGGACCAAAGTTCTGCATTTTTGTCAAAGAAGCTTTTATAAGATTTGCACTATTGCATCTTTTGAAGGTATTCCCAAATAGGAAAGCTATGTCTAAGCCCAGTGAAGAGGTTCAAAGCGAATGGTATATTTCTACCTTACCTTCAAATATAGCAATCTTCGTTAATAGAGCTACAAAGCCTACCTTAGCAGAGAATATGAAAAAAGTGATCGCCATTGAGAAACGTATTATCACTTTAGAAAAGAAAACCATTCTTGAGGAGATAAAGTCCAAAAAAGTTACCTTTAAAGATGATTCAAAGAAGAAAGTGGCTAAAGATCCATATGATATGGAGGGTTTGAAAAACGTCTTAAAGACTATGTCTAATGAAATGGTAGAGACAAAGAAACAGGTAGCTGAAACCTCCACTAAAAAGCCATTTAGGAACTTCAAAAGAGCTGAATCAAAATCACCTGCCATATCTAATGCTGAATCGGATCTAGATAATGATGAAGATGAAGACACAGTGTTTTCATCTAAAGAAACAGAAGAAGATGAGGTTGTTGAATGTCACGATATGTGAAACTTCATTTTGCCTAATTCTAATATTGAAAGAAAACATGAAGCTCTCTTAGTAAGTACCAAGATTAAAGTTGTTGCAGATCTTGTTCAACCAACTCAAAAGAAGAAAATGCAAGCCCTGCTGCCAAAGATAAGGCTCCCATGAAGAAACCTATTGTGTTGCCTACTCAAAATCAGCCATCATCTTCCAATCTGCCTCATCATCAAAGACATTGGTAGTCTCTGACTCTATGGATTACAACATTATAGAAGACATGAAGAAGACTAGAGCAAATATCTCTTTGTTTGAGCTTAGCAAGCGCAAACATCAATAGAAATTTCTACTCAAAGAGTTAAATGCAATACCTTCTTCTCCTCTTCCAAATGGTTTACTGTCCAAGGCAACTAAGGGAATAGGTAAGCCACCATTAGATAGAGTAGTTGCTACTAATGCCGTTTTGATCGGAGATAGATCTAATTCTCATACTTCTCCTTTTATCTTAACCTATGAAATCTACAACATAAATCTACACAACTACTTAATAGATTCAGGGGCTTCATCAAACATAATGTTAGCCTTGGTTTGCTCAAAATTGAATATTGAGCCCCAAAAATATGCAGTGCATATTGTTCAATTGGATTGAACTAAGGTTCAATTATTAGGAGAGATTAATTCAACCACCATTAGGTTATTAACTGATCCTAGAGTAGTTCAGAGAATTGATATATTGATTGCTGACATTCCTGAGTTTTATGGGTTAATTTTAAGCAAGGATTAGTCTGAGAAACTCCATGGTTACATTTCTACTTATTGGTCTCATATGTGGCTTCCCTATAAAGGGAAACCAAATCAAATTAAGATCGATCGGGAAAAGCACATGACCCATAGAATAACAAAGTTTAAACAGGAAAATCAACCCATCACTTTCAATAATAAAATTCTCGGAAATTACTAAGCTGAATCATTCTTTCGTAATTTTAACGCTCAATCATCACCTTTCTCTGTTAATAGTTTCACATCGCAGATGGAAAATTTTTCTCATACAAATGCATCAAGGTGTGTTACTATTGCTAAATAAATTGTAGATAAACCTATAGATAAGCCTATATTTTGGTCTTTATATTTCGATGGGTCAAAATCCAATGACGGTGTAGGAGCAGGATGTATTTTAGTTAGTCCTAAGGGGGAAAAACTATGTTATCATGCATACTATAATTTCAATGTACAAATAATACTATCGAATATGAGGCATTGATTCAAGGACATTACAAAGTAATAGGCCTGAAGGTTCAATATCTAAAAGTATTTGGTGATTCTAAGATTGTCATCAAACAAGTAAGGAATACTATCCATTGCCTTGCAAGACACCTCAAGCATTATCAGTCCTTATTTCAAGACCTCATATCTCATTTTCTAGCATTTAATATTTCTCCCATTCCTAGATCTCAGAATGCAGCAGTTGATTTGTTAGCCAATGTTTCTTCTAAGCTCCTTCCATCGGAGGATTACAACCTTGATAGGTTTTCAGTCCAATTGATTTTTAGACCACCCATTCCAGACAATGCCACCAATTGGAGGGTATTTAATCATGACGAAGACATCTTGAATTTCTTAACTTCTAAGAAATCCTATGACGACCAGATTATTGATGAGAATGATCATGATCTTCAAATAAAAGAAAGACCAGGGGAGAACTCCATACCTAAATCTGTGGTCAAACTTGAAGATCTTTATGATATCAAGGATACGTTTAAACAACTCACCAATTCAAAACTCCAAAGTTCTACTTTGATGTTTGATTTAATAAATCTTGGCACTGAGGCCAAACCACAAAATATTAATCTCGGACTAGGGTTCACTCTAGAAGAAATATTTGTCTTTATCATATTTTTGAATAAATATAGAAATGTTTTCGCTTGGAATTATGATGATTAAAAATGTATGGTACTTCTATCATACAACACATAATTCCAATGATTTCTGAGGAGAAATCTGTGCAGCAAAAATTGAGGAAAATACATTTGAGTCTAGAAAGTCAGATCAAAGTAGAGTTGAATAAACTCTTGAAAGCTAAGATAATTTTCTTAGTTAGACATTCGAAATGGGTTTCTAACTTAGTACCTGTTAGAAAGAAAAACAATGACATTAGGATCTACATTGATTTTAGAAATCCTAATAAGGCAAGCCAAAAGGATCATTTCCCACTGTCAACAATGGAACAAACTCTTCATTCAGTTGCTGGTTCCGAATTAGTGTCCTTTCTGGATGGTTTTTTAGGATATAACAAAATATTGGTGCACCCAGATAACAGACTAAAGACTACCTTCAGAACCAAATGGGGAACATATGCCTACCAGAAAATGCCTTTCGGTTTGATTAATGCTGGAGCTACCTTCCAGAGAGCAATGGATATAACATTCAAGGGTTTGATTAATAAGTCAGTTGTTGTCTACTTAGATGACATAACTGTCTTCTCCAAGAAAAGAGCGAATCATTTACATGATTTGAAGGAAATGTTTGAATGCTGTAAGAGGTATGGGATTTCATTAAATCCCAAGAAATCATTATTCGCTCTTAATCAAGGGAAACATTTAGAGTTTATCGTATCTAAATATGGCATTTATATTGATCCAAAAAGAATCAAGGAGATGATATTCCTCTTCCACACAATAAAAATCAAAGAAATCATTTTTAGGTCAAATAAATTTTGTAAAAAAATTTGTTCTTGACTTTTCCCAAATTGTTTTACCTTTACAGATCATGATTAAGAGAAACTTAGTGTTCAAATGGGGGCATAACAAGGAGGAAGCTTTTGATTCAATCAAACAGGCAATCATTAATGCTCCTGCATTAAACACTCAAAATTTTTCTAATCATTTTATTTTGTATACTTTAGCATCTGAAACTTCCTATGCAGTTGTGTTAACATAAATCAATGATCAACAAGTTGAAGCACCCATATCCTTTTTTAGTTCTAATCTACAAGGTGTTGAACTTAATTATTCCGAAGTAAAAAAGTAAGCTTTTGTTGTGTTCAAATCTATTAAACACTTTAGGCCATTGCTCCTAAATACTCATAAAAAAATAATAGTCCCATTCTTGGCAATGAGACAACTACTAGTCCAAAGAGAAGTGGGAGAGAAGAGAACCAACTGGGTTACAACATTACAAGAATACGATTTAGATATTAAACAAGCGAAAATTGTTAGAGGTTGTTATCACTTAAGAAATCTGATGCTAAAATTTCTCATCCTAGCCCGATGACAAAGGTCAGTGTTAGTCTAAGTTGATTTCATTTTTTCCTTAAAGTCTGAAGTTTTAGGAGGTCATGAGTCAAGTGTATTCTTATCTACCATTGGTCCCCCCTCATTCACCATTGATATCATAGTCATGTGTCACCTTGTTATCCATCACCAAGCTTTTTGGGTAATTGCGTAGTGCATGCATTCTTTTTAAAGTGTTTTCGCAACGCATCTACTCTGTTTAGCAGTTTCACAGTGCAAAACTCATTAGATGTTTTCACAGCGCAAAACCTTATTAGGTGATTTCGTAGCGCATCATTCAAAATTTAAACTAATCGCGTTGCGAAATCAGGGATTCGTGCATTCCGCAGCGAATCTTTCCCAAATGTCAAATCCGTTAGGAAAATCAGTGACTGTGTCATCTTGTGTCAGTTCATGTACTCCACTTATCACGTCGCACCACCCATCTCCATTATCACCACCATTAGATTTGTTGATACACACGGATTACAATTTCCAAGAAAAGCCACCTTGCACAAGTCTTAGTGATGATTGTAAGCCTTGCATAAATAAAAAATCTGCAAGATTACAATTTGAAATATTATAAATGACAAGATTTCAATTTTAAATAGCATTGTAATCAAGCGAGGCAGCAAATCAAGCGAGGCATATTTTCAAAAGAAGCTGAGTTTTTCACAGTTCGAACAGAGCTAGTATTCCTTGCTTACAAGTCATTAAGATTTCATGGAGAGATCAGTAGAGAAGAAAGAACACAGATCATGCAAATGTCTAAGAAATGAGCCTGAATGTTTGGATATAACAATGAAGAATAAAGATGTGGAGAAGGCGTTTAAAAAAGCCGGATGTTGGAATTTTTGCAGGAAGTTACAAGGAGGGCATGCACAGGTGACCAAAGAATTTGCACTAAATTTCACAAGATTAAATTCAAAAGTGGCTATGTTGGAATTGCAGGTCTTGCCAGAGATGATATCCACTGTGACAGAGATTCCACGAGGGCAAGAAAATTGGTTCAATAACTTCAAATTTAACATGAATCCATGCAAAGAGTTTTTAAAGAAGGAATTTGTTAATTCAGATTTGAGTAAGTCAGTTCCTAGGAGCTATGTCAAAGAGTCCTATGCACATTTACTCACCTGTATACAGAAATACCTGACTTGCGAAGGAAGGTATAACAAGGTGTATTCGTACAATTTCAAACTCCTTTTGCATTTTACAGGGAAGGCTTCCATTGATCTACCTTTTTATTTATTCCGTAGTTTGAGTAAGATGTGTGACAAAGTACAATTGAGAAAGGAGGCTTGTGAAACTTCTTTGTTTCACCATGACTTGATCAAATTACTTGTTTTGCATGAGCTTCAAAAGGTAGGCAAAGGCTGGAATACATTTATTTTCATGGCTGGTTTTAGAAGCCAGACTGGCCTCAGTCCTCTACCTGCAAAAGATCTTACAACAGCAAGTCTTCAGACAGAAACAAGAGCCAAGAGGTTTCCAAAATTAAAGGCAAGGAAACAAGATAGTGAGTCTGTAAAGCCACTGATCATTCAAGATACACCTCAACAGTCAATTAAAGAAAAAGCTCAAGTCAAACAGACTGCACATGAAACAAGCACAGCTGGAGTAGTTCCAAGGAGAAGAACGAGAAGTCAAATGGCTAAAGAAAAGGGTAAGTTAATAGTTGTTGAAGAAAGTCCAGTTTCGAAGAGAAATTTAAATGATTTATTGCAGGCAATTGACTTTGAAGAGTCCCCACTAGTTCAATATGATTTGATGCAGTCAGAAAAAGAGAAGACAAAGAAAGCTAAAGCCTCAAAGAAACTTAAGTTTGATGAGCAAGTTGAACAATTTGTTTTCAAACCCAGGAGACCCATAACAAGGAGATTTCAGCAAGTACAGGAGGTACCACCAAGAACAGATGAAATAGGGGAAGAGATACAATCCCATCAAAGAAAGGACAAAGGAAAAACAATTGCCACACATAAAGAAGATAGTATAGAGGGCTTGAAAAGAAGATTAGAATCTGCTAACCTTGAGATTTCCAGACTGAGGAAAGCTGCCAGAAGACATGCCATCATACAAGCTAATTATTACAGAATTAAAACCTTGTGGGAAGAGAAAGCAACTTCAGAGGTGGTTGACTATGATACTCAATTCCATACCTGGACAGTACCGACAATTAAAGAAGCAAAATTCATCAGAATGATTAATATGCAATTAAGAGCTGGGAACAAGCTTATGAAGAAACAAATTGAAGACTTAAAGGTACATTTAAGCCAGCTAAAGGAATCTTCTGAATGAAATCCCATTTCAAGTAAGATTATGTTTTGAATTTTGATGATTTTGCGTAGTCTCATCTTCTTGAAGAATCCTACATTTCCATTCAATCTTGGAAAGTCTTGGAATAGTTGAAAGGAGGTTTTGATAGCAAAGTGCTCAATTAAGTAAAGTTCTGGGTTGAAACTATGTTTTTTAAACAAATCAGTAGTTTCGTAGCGCGCTACGAAACTGCTGAAGGTGATGATTAAAGCTCAGCAGTTTCGTAGTGCGCTACGAAACTACTGAAGCTAAAAAGTCCAATATAAATCAACCAGTTTTGAAACATAAGCAGGAAATTTTGAAGGGTAAATATATAAAAAGAATCATCCGAAGCTGTAGCAATCAATCAGGTTAAGACAGGTGGAGAAATATGGATTTAGACCCAACTTTAAATTTTGTCATAAAGTGAGCACTTTTATCACAGTTCAAATATGTCAAGACAGTTTAAATGAGTTTTTGTTTTTAAAGGCAGTGGAAAACACATCAATGACATGGCCATCTGTCACATTTTGGAAAACAAAGATGAAGGACCTGCTTCTGTGGATTCGAAAACCATAAAGACCGATGAGCAAGGGTTGTTTCCTATATTTCAGCACAATGGGAAAGATGTGGCATGGAGGACAAGCATGGAGTCTTAAACATCCATCACAGCCAAACTAAAAAGGGACCAGATGTCAAGGAACGAGAACAATTATAGCCAAGGCTCTTATTAGCGTAACATGGTGTTAGAATCCTACTTGATTTAGATCTCTGGAAAGTTTAGTTAAAGTGTGTTACATTTAATAGGCAGTTAGAAGTTGATTAGGTGTCATTAGAAGTATATTTCGAGTTTCCCTCATGCTTGAGGAGGAATTTCAATCAGATAGAAGAACTCTATATATAGCTGGAGCAACAATGTAATAGGGGTTGGAAATTTTATGAAAAAACTCTGATATTTGGCTTATGTAATACTCTATGTTAGTAATACATGTTTGGCTTTACTTCTCAGGATTCATGAGGGATTTGATGTTCAGAATGTGTGATATTGTTCTTTTCCTAATTCTTGCAGTGGTATGAATGTGTAATCACTTAGAATTCACTTGAGGTGCTCTAACTTCCTGTATGCATTCATAGACTGTGTGGTCCTATCTGAGTTGGTATGTTCTGAATATTTTAAATGCTGAATGCCCTGACTTCTATGTAAGGTTGGAATCATTGCCATATTGAAATGATGTTGACTCCATAAGCACAATGGATAGTTGCTAAATGTGTTTCCACCATTCATATTTTTACATTTGTTTCACAAGAGTTAGCCATCTTAACTATAATCAAAATCATTAACCCTTTTTCAGAGAGCCCTCTCAGGTTGAGGAGGCTAAGCCTCAGCCTAAAGCAGGTTTGAAATAGTTACTTGAGGTCTTCCTGGTCTGCAGCCTTCTAGGGTCAGATTTTGAGATAACAGAGGTCAAGGTTTTTGCAAGTTGTTAGCAGGAGCTTCTAACATCCCAGAACATGAAGGTTCAGACAATGCTTTTCAGATAAACGAGATAAGTATTATGAACTCTGAATCTCAATATGCAAATTTGGTCTTTTATTTTAAAAATGGATATGCTCCTCCTAATCTCTCTTAAAAAAAAACGTGCCTTGAGATTGAAAGAAAAACACTTCGAAATCATTGATGATATGTTATTTAGAAAGAATTATGATTCAATTTTGTTAAGATGCCTTGAAAAAAATGGAAGCACAAAAAGTGTTGTAGGATTTACATGATGGTCCAACAGGTGGACATTTTGGAGGTGATACAATAGCTCACAAGATAATACATGCTGGATATTATTGGCCTACTTTATTCAAGATACCCATGACTATGTAAGGAAATGAAAAATTTTCCAAATGGCTGGTGGAAGACAAAGGAAATCAGCCTTTCCTTTGCAACCAGTCAATATTGAACAACCATTTGAACAATGGGGCACTGGACATCATAGGAGAGATTGTTGCACATTCTTCCAAGCAGCACAGATATATCTTTACAACCACCGATTACTTTACAAAGTGGGTAGAAGAAATTCCTTTCAAAGTAGCCAACTCTGATGCAATCATTGAATTCATCAATCAATTCATCATTACCAAGTTTCGCGTATCTAATGCTCTCATTTTTTATAATGCATCTTATTTTTCTGGAAATACTATACTTGAATTTTCTCTCAAGAGAGGATTTAAATTGAAATATTCTGCAAACTACTATCCTCAAGGTAATGGTTTAGCAAAATCAACTAACAAAAATCTTATCAAGATTATTAAGAGGACTATTGACCAGAATCAAAATAATTGGCACAAGTCCTTGATATTTGCGTTATGGGTAGACCATATAACACAGAAGGCCTCAATAGGCACTTCTCCATTCAACTTAGTATATGGAAAGGAAGTTGTGATACCAACAAACTTAGCACTCCCATCTCTAGCCCCTGGTGCAATTTATTGATGAAAATCCTGTTGAAAAGTGTGCAACAAGAAATGCTTGTTGAGAATGCAACAAGATGATGGAGCTTAGTGAAAAGAGTCGCCTTCACTAAGTGGGCCCGCAGGCTATTTTTGGCGCAAGTCTATTTTTAGACTATGTCTATTTTAAGACATATGGATCATGTCTATGGATTGCAGGTTGTTGTTTTTGGAATTGATCAAGTTGGGAAAATATATGGACTTCTATTTTTTATGAAAGTGTGAGTGATCAAGTCTATTTTTAGACTGGCTGTCAAAAATAGAAAAGTCAAATATTATTATCTCACGATAATATTTGGACTATAAACTTTGTCTTATTCTCTTGGAGCACTTCAGTTCGAGCTACGGATGTGGCACATGCAATTGCATGAAGGAAATACGTGGTTCTTATGGGTTAGTTGAATATTTGCATGCATGACTTCAGTTAGAC
>APFE030473975.1:130583-161134 GCA_000404065.3 Pinus taeda | reverse complement strand
CATAATTTGTGCAATAATTTCATAATATATTGTTCATTTATTCTCCAATCTTGATCCTCCTATAATAGGGAGCAAGTCCCTATATTATCTCATTCAGAATTTACTCCATTTTCTCTCAATATTCTGTAAAAATAAATAATATTAGGCA
Organism: Pinus taeda; assembly: GCA_000404065.3. Classification (NCBI taxonomy): domain Eukaryota; kingdom Viridiplantae; phylum Streptophyta; class Pinopsida; order Pinales; family Pinaceae; genus Pinus; species Pinus taeda. The sequence continues at coordinate 160,986 of APFE030473975.1, read as the reverse complement.
CATAATATGTAATTACCTATAAACCTTCCTATGAACATATTAAAGCTAAAAAAACATTATTAAATGTAGAGGAGAGGTTTAATATAGATTTTATGTGCCTAAGAAAGGTTAGATCGGACTTAATTTATGTCTAAGTTGGAGGCCTATCAAATCCTTCACCATCCCTTGAGGAATTTTCCTGTCTCTACCCTCCTCTTGAGGGCTTCCCGGAGAAAACCATCTCCATCGCCAACCTTTGGGATTTTCCTGAGACCACCTCACCCGGATCCAAAAACTTTCGGTAATCCAAATCTCAACCAAGAATTAATCCCATGACACCATGGTTATCTGAAATGGAAAGGTAACGCCGAGACCACTGTCAAACCCAAAAAATTCCATGCTAGTGACATTAAATGAACCAAATAAACACATGCATGTCACATGCATGCCAAAACCAGCTAGTAAATCATACATGAAACCTATCACCTGCAAGTATTCCCATTGAAGTTGCTTGATCCAACCCTTTCTTAATTGATCCTTTCTTTTTGTTGATTTCCTTGTCCTTCCTTTGCTTTTCTTTACTTTCTTGCTTGTTTTCTCCTCTTGGTGCTCTTCTCCTCTCTGAAGCTAATTCCAAAACTCAACTAACAAAAGGCTAACCAGCCAAAATCTATACTGGAAAAGCTATGAACTGATCCTCAAAAATGTTGAGATTGCAACAAGATGATGGAGCTTAGTGAAAAGAGTCGCCTTCACTAAGTGGGCCCGCAGGCTATTTTTGGCGCAAGTCTATTTTTAGACTATGTCTATTTTTAGACATATGGATCATGGTCTATGGATTGCAGGTTGTTGTTTATGGATGATTGATCAAGTTGGAAAAATAGATGGACTTCTATTTTTGATGAAAGTGTGAGTGATCACAGTGTGAGTGATCAAGTCTATTTTTAGACTGGCTGTAAAAAATAGAAAAGTCAAATATTATTATCTCACAATAATATTTGGACTATAAACTTAATCTTATTCTCTTGGAGCACTTCAGTTCGAGCTACAGATGTGGCAAATGCAATTGCATGAAGGAAATACGTGGTTCTTATGGGTTAGTTGAATATTTGCATGCATGACTTCAGTTAGAACTCAAGTGAGTTGAGTTTAGTGGACTGGAGGTGCAGTTGATGGAGTTGTGTTCAGTTTAGCTTTGTTAAACTAGTTGTATTTAGTCTAACTGCGAATAGACTAGAGATGAGTTGGGTGAATTAGTTATTAATTAGTTCACAAGTTATTAACTCATAATACAACTAATGAATACATCAGTTAACTCAGTTGCATGTCAGTGCATGTTCAGTTCAGCAGGGACAGGTGTTAGAGAATCAGATTGCTATCAGTTGTGACTATAGTTGTGCACCAGATTTTGCACAAATCAAGGGATTGAGTATGCCAATGAGTTTGCCCACATTGTAGCTTGTGCTCACGTTATTTAGCTAAGTAAATACGTGGTTGCCTTGGAATTATCATCAGTTCTTGAGCAGGTATTGAGCAACGGAGGCAGGAAAGCAGCGGAAGAGATTTGGAGATCAGATCTGAGCTGTATTGTGTGTAACAGAGGTGGAGATACTTGTGAGAAGTATTATGCTATGTAATGTTACATGACTCAATCATTAATATACAGATAGTTGGGGTTTTTAGCGAGATGCTTTTCCTGGGATACATACTGTGTTAATGTGTGAATGCTCTTGATGTTTTATTGTTATTGATGCTGCTATATTGATGATCAATGTAGAGGAGCTTATGTATTGTGTATGTTTTCCGCAATAGTACATGATCAAGATAATCTCTGTTGAATATGTGTTAAATTATTCAAAATTTCTACAAATCCCTCATCTTCTGTTCAATTGAGATATGATCAAATCCTTAAATTAGAAGAAGAAAGGGGAAAATCCATGATTACACATGCAAAACATCAACATGTTATTAAATCTTCTTTTGATACAAATTCTATCAGTCGAAAGTTTTTACAAATTGGTGATCTTGTTTTGAAATGGGACAAAGCACACGAAGATAAAAGTAAACACACTAAATTTCAAAAGATGTGGCTTGGACCATTTCAAATCATTAAGAAGATAGGCTCATCAACGTTCATATTGCAAGATCTATTAGGAAAGAGAGACTCTTCCTGTCAATGGGCTTATCTTGAAAAAATTCTTTACTTAAGGAGGTAACCCCTTCTTACTTGTAAATATTCATTATGCAGTTTTGTTTGTTTGAAGTTTTATTTTTAGGAAATAAGGTTGTAAACAGTCTTCCATTGACCTTTTACTATTGAAAGTTATTTAAGGAAGTATTTTAAACACTTGCTTTTGATAGATGGAAACCTTTAAGGAGTAGACCATAGTTCTAGAAAGTTAGTTAAAATAAAATTCCGAGAACCTCATTTAGATTTGTACAACCTTCACAAGCCTTGAAAATAATGTAAATCATTCAAATTTTTAAAAATCCAAGAGAGCTTATTCATCAAAAGTAAATAATTTTCCAAACTTAGCACCTACAACTCTAAAATTGTCATCCTTATACTCTTAAGGAGAAAATCATTCACCCCATCCACTAAGTTTATGATTTTTCACAGTGTAATTCCAAAATATGTCTAATATAAGAGATAAGAGGTCTCATCATGAGTCTTCTTACCATGATCATAAGGAACTAATTAAACTGACATTACCAATACTACATATCAAAACAGGGTAATGGCTTATAATCATAAGACAAGGGGTCTCATCACAAGCCAGCTTGTTCAGTTTAATTACAACCAATGAATGGCATTGTCAATAGCTGGGCACCAAACCAGGACAATGGTTTTTTATCTTTTAAAGAATTTGAAAGAATAAAAAACAAAAAAAACAAAAATATGTGTGAACATATATTTTTAAATTTATCTTTCAAAATTCATACTCTTAGATGAATGGAACAATGACTGATTAAATGGTTAAAAGGTAACCCTGTCGAGACTATAAACATCTGCTGGCAGCAAAGGCACTACCTGTGACAATAGAGTAAAATTAAAAGCCAAGTTGGAGAAGCCCCTTGCTTTATCTATACCAACCAATCAAATTTCGAATAAACTAAGAATGTTTTTATTTTTAGGATTGAAAAAGGAATTACAAAATAACTTTTCATTATATTCAGAGTTAATTTTTATCTAACTATTCTTAGATTTTTTTCTTTATACTAAATGGTTTCCAAATTTAGAAAGTTATAGATATTGCATTACTCTCTCAGAGATAATTGTTTCTCCCAGTGAATTTCCAATTGCTGCGCTATACAACAACCTTCCCCATTTCAAAAAATTTTATCCAAAAATTTAACATGAAATGGGTCCCCTTTTAAGACTTATTTAAAATCAATAATTCAATAATAATCGCAAGCTCGGATTTAACCATACAACAAATGAAAGTCCTTATGAAAAGGTTCGATCTGATATAAATATTATCCAATACCTTTTTGTAAAACAAATGTAAAATAATATGTCTCATTCTTCATATAAAGGATAGGCTTAAAACACTCTCATTAGCAAATCTCTGATGCGATAATGCTATCGGAAATCGCAAATCACAAGTTAAACAATGAAACATTTGAAAGTTCAATGCCAAACCCCTTATGCGATAATGCAATCGCAATCGTCCATCGTAGATACCATGAAACACATAACAAAAGCCCCTTTGGAATTCATCAATGCAATTTCATAAAGGAACAATGCGCTTTTCGATAAAAGGTTGTTAAACGTATATTAGCAGGTTTAAGCCTTAAATCAATAATAAACGAAAAACAAACGATTTTTTCATTATCCCGCCTCCTCACGATACCTCTCACCTTTATCACAATCGGAGCTACTTATGGTAATAGCTTAAGCTTGACCTTTGAACCTCCCAATCTGGGATATGCGATTTTCGCTAATCGTTGATCGGAAAAGCCAAGAGATCCACTTTAAGAGATTGCTAGTAGTATGTGTGATGCGACATATCATTATTACATTTAATTACCATGATTGATAGTTACGGAATTCATTGATACAATATTTAAGGTTGAATCCTTTGAGGATTTCATCCATTGTAATATCTCATTTCGTAGTACTTATCATGCTTAAATTACCATTAAGCTTTGTATTTTGCATTGGCTTTGAACAATTTTTTCTCTGTTACATTCTTTTGTTTCCTTTTAAGAACAAGTCTGAGTTGATGAATCCAACTAAAATGATAAAGAAATCAAAGAAACTAAGGGCCCCCATCGTAGCTAAAGAAGAACCAATGAAGAAAGTCTTACTATTAGATACTACCTGCCTCGGTCTAGGAAAAGCTTCATGGGAGAGTATCTATAATTTCCTGGAAGCCGAGGATCCAGAAGAAATCAAAGAAGTAGCAACATTAGATGCCATGGACAAGTCAAAGAATACTCTTAAAGATTTGGCATGCTCCTATCTTCATAGAATAGTAGCATGCACCAAAGTTTTACCTTATAATGACGTGGTCAGATGGGTTATTGAAAGCATCAATATCACAGACAGAACTTTCTTTACGGCTGATGAAAGAATGTTTCAGCCGTTCAGAGCAGAAGATATCAAAGCAATGTACCATTTTCCCGAACTGGAGAACCGATATAACGAAGCATTCTTGGACGCTTTTGCCAAAGAAAATACCATCAAATCAAACACTATCAGACAAAACACAAAAATAAATCATCGAGTATATACTCCATTGATTCGTTGGCATCACCTTATTGTTATGCTAGTGCAATGATGTGCAGACTCTTCAAAGTCCATAATTCTTCTAAATTTTCTATAGAGATGGTACCATTAATGGAGGCTACAATTAGTTCCTATATCATGGATTGAGTGACCCTTTTGTCTAATAAAATGGCCAACCAAATACTTGACTATAGGAAAAACAGGTTCGTGACTACCCTGGTAATACCCCCGTTTTATATGAGTGCTTATATTATGGACACTATCTATTTCAATTATGAATATCCCATTCTAGGATGGAAATGGACTTCACAGGACCCGAACCCATTCATATCTATCATAAGGAATAGTAGAAATCCCATTACAAAAATCATCTGTATAGAATCTGTCAAGGTTTCATCCTCCCCGCTTATTATGCCATATTCAATAAACCTGCTACTAGGTTGTCTGAGGAAGCCTCTATCGAACTAAATGCAATTAGTAGTTGGTTTGGTGAAGAGAAGTTCACCTACATTAGACTTTTCGGTAGCACTACTAACCCTCATGTCCTTCCCTTATACATCCTGGATAAGTTACTTGGCAGATGGTTGGCATATCATATATGAATATTCATATTGATCCTAATTTAATCAAGGAATGGGAGAAATTCGATTCAATCATCAATAACCTGAATAAATCCCAAGAGATCACTACACCAGAAATGCCTACAGTGAAAAAGACAAAAGTTATCACAGTTCCGATTGAAGGAACAAGCAACCTACCCAGAATTCAGCAGGACGTAGAGATTATTCCTAAGAATCCCACTAAGGAGATTGTACTACAAACTGAAGAAATGCAACCTCTCGATGTCTTCTATAGTCCAAAGCACAGGGCTATCGTTAAAAGACAAAGGAAGAAGAGGAAAATTGATGAAAGTCCTCTTTTAACTCCTCAAGCAGAGATGATGAACGTGGTATGGAAAGCAGAAGTCAATCCCTCTGAGGATTTAACAAAGATATCTCAGTTCACAGGAGCTTACACAACGGTGAAAATGGATAAAGCCACATAGGTTAGCCATCTGATGAGGGAAAAGGATCAGATGATTACCCAACTTGAGGTGCAATCAGCAGAGCAACAACAAAAGATAAATTAGCTTGAACAACAGTTAATATAACAGAGGCAGCGAAATGAACAATTAAAAGAGTAGTTGAAACTGGAAAAGGAGAGGATTAATGAGCATACTCTCCATAAACAACAGGAGTTGTCTCAAGAATTGAACAAGCTTCAGATGTTAATAGAGCAAGAAAAGAAGGCAACAAAGAAACAAATTGCACAAATGAAAGAATAGATAGTAAGGTATAAAGGTTATCCACAAGTAAGTGAATTTAGAACAGAAGATTTGGAAATAACCAAAGCCTTTTCCTGACAGTTGGATATATTTTTCCACAATATATTATTAGCCAACCCCTTATGTGATATCTCTACTTCAATTATTGAAAAGGCAGTAGACGCCAGACTTGAATTAGATAAGGAAAATGAAAGGTTAACCAATTTTTTGTCCTGGCAAGATTCCAAAGAAGGAATGGCTACCAATCTGCAAAGAATACAAGAATCACATAAGGAAATCCTGTTTTCCGAATGTGAGTCCCAGTTAATGAAAGCTGAAAGAGCAACGTCTAGATGCAGAGCTGCAACGAATAGTCTAATCGAATTGATAAATAATAGTTTGCATGTCTAATTTTATCATTGATTTCTCTCCAGGAAGACTCCCAAAAGCAAAGTCATTGAAACAACAATGGAAACAGGAGTTGGCACATAGAGAAAAGAAGATTGGAGGAATCCAAAGCTTGACATGGGAAATGTTCTAGTTTTTCCTTGTCAAGCCACATAGCCAGCAGATGGCCATGAAATGTCTTTCATATGCAATCAACTGTATGATCTTTGAACTCTCTGATGCCACCTATACATCTTAGCTACACTCCTCAATAGTGGGAAGGCCTTCATTCATTAAATGGAAAGAAAAGAGAGGAAGTATAAGAATATTTTACATAAACACCCTTATACCTCCAATCTGGAAGATAGATGACAAATGGAGATTCTAGATATGGAAACATAAAACAACACTGAAATCATGGCAAAAATTCGTGCAGAAACGCATCTCTGAATGCCCAATTATGATAGAAGGGCTTCCTGCACCTCTCGAAACCTTTAGATACTCGAGGCAAGGTTATGGCCAACTGCTAGGAGTAGGTGCCACTGCTTTGCAATGGTATTCTAAGAAATCGCACAACTTCTCTCCATTTTCTCACTGTGCGGATAGCCCATTTTATATGTTGGTGGGTAGATACTTTCATAAACGGGGCAGTTTCAACAAATGAGACGTTTAGGCATGCGGGTGGTTTCTTCACCAAGAATCTTGAACCCTGATAGCATGCAGGTAAGAACCCACCAAACATAGAAAAACCTCTTAACTTCTTAACTGTACAATAATCACAAAGAATCGATGGTTTATCATTGGCAGAAATAATCCATCAACGCAGATAGCCTTATCACAAATCACAATTGGCATTTCCCATCGGCGTACAAACCCAAGCCTTTACAACAAGCACCCTACTATAACAGTGGACCCGACATGCTATTAAACAAAGTACATAATATATTGGGTCCCAAAGCCTCATTGTAAATCACAATCACCATTTCAATCGTCTGATAGACCCAAGCCTTTACAGCAAGTGCCCTGTGATAACAGTGGACCTGATGGGATATTAAACACAATACATAATATATCGGGTCCGAAAGCCTCATCACAAATCGCCATCAGTAGGAACCAAAGGTTGATACCCTATGTGACTGCTTCCCTTTGTGAACTGCGATTGTGATATCGTAAATCACAACCTGAATTTGTGATTGCGATATATCGCATTACAACCTGCCTTGCTCCCGGGGCTGATTCTTTAACTTTTCCCCTCCTTGCATTTTGCGATTGTGATTTATCGCATCGTAACTCAGTAGAGCTAGGGCAAGATTTTCTTAAGCCACAACCTCTTGCTTCCATGATCTACGATATGCAATACCAATGGAGACCTACGACTTGGCACTTCCCCATTGACTTAAATTTTTTCCATGTCACTTCCTCCTACCACCTATCGAAGTCAAACTTGACCTTTGACTTGCTTTAACTTCTTCATACGAACTCGGATTTGAGTGTCACTCGCACCATTGGAATCAGGATGATGAGAACTTTCATACATTACTAAGTTGTTAGAGTTTTTGCCACTTTGAATTTTGAGCCTTCTTACCATGCCACTAGTACTTTTTAGAGATCCACCTAGATCAATCCTCTTGGATCCATCTTCCTAGATCCTCCTGGATCAATCATTCCCACTGAGAGAATCTTTTGGTCCTCCAAAAGCATCAAAATAATCTGCAACTTCTTTATACATTGTCTGCACCACAAGTTTCCTAATAGGTCATCCTTCCTTCTCCTTCACGTTTGTCCTTCGGAGCCATAAGTGATGAGCTAACACTTGCATTTCCTGCAAATACAATATCTTGCGAATTACATGTTTAGCTATATGACCAAAAAAATGAGCCAAGCATCCCAAACTTCCTGTGAGTGTATAACACATACTTTGTGGTCAAGTTTACATAAAAATGGAAACAATACTCTAGCTTTCAATACAAGGCCAAAAACTATTGTTGCTTCAACAAGTGATGGAAACACATCATCACTTTCACAATTTTAAATGCAACAAAAAATAAGGCCAAACATAATTGTTGTTGCAATAACTGATGGAAAACACATAATCACTTTTACAATTTAAGATGCAGCACATGATTTCCAAAAATAAGTCCACGCCATTCTACCACACCTAGAAGAACCATCTCTCACTTATCAAAGTGACTAGGTTGTCTCCTTGTGGCGCATTTGTTGGTCGAACAGTATGTTTCACCTAGTTCATGCACAAATGCTTTGTCCTTGCAATTTTTCTCTGGATAGAGCCTCCAACACATGGCTCTTTGATGACCACCTCTGATCCAGGTGGCTCTAGACATAGGCAAAAGTCCCAGAGGACTTAGAAAGGGTCAAAAATCAAACTTTTTTTTATTTTGCTCAAACTATGTTCATGTTGAAGATCTTGTCATCATGGTCATGGTGGTGTGAATGCTTCATCAAACCAAGTCCATATGCAAAATTTAGGAGAATTCAAAATTTAGGGTTGACTTGGGTGACTAGGTAAGCTTAAGGAGGCAGCAATTTGGACAAAATTCGGCCATCGGATTCCAGCCAACCTGGGCCAGATTCTGAGTGAATTTTTGGCCTACTTAAATTGACTCCTTCAGTCAATTTTCTGAATTTTCAAAATTACCATGGATTTTATTAAAAAACAAAAAAAGATATATTTTTGGGGTGGCAAGCCAACAACCCCACCACCCCCCCCAACAACCAACGTATAAAAAATTAAAATTTTAATTATGGGTCGATGGGCCATGACCCCCATCTCCCTCCCTCAACCACCATAACCGAACTACCATACAATAATATTAAAAAAATAGTGGGGCGGGCAGCCATGACCCCGCCACCCCAGAGCCCACACAACGACATATTTAAATATGGTGGCAGGTGCGAGTTGTCAACCCTGATGCCCCTTCACCTCACCAATCAAACACAACCAATGGCTGAGTAAGGGTGCGGACCACCAAGATAGCAAACCCACCACCCAACAGTTAAACAATAATATATAATTTGTCAAAAAAATGGGAGGGGCAGGATCTGATCCCCAGACCCCTCCTCAATGAAGTGTCATTTTTAACCATTGAGCCCAACGATCCTCATTGGGTAATCCACCCACCAAGAGGTATATCTAGCCTTTTTGTACAATGTGCCAAGAGAGGCTAAGTAGTGGGAACACATTTCTATGTAGGTGGAACCATGAGTAGTAGAGAGAGGAGACTGGAACCATGATCTGAGCAATTTCTCTAGGGGGGCAGATTTTCACTTTGTCAGATTTCGACAAATTTTATATGGTTTTAGCATTTCTCAACACCACGAACTCAACAGTGATGTTCATTTCTCCATCAGATCTAAAATTTTTGGGCTTCTTCGATTTTGGAGGTATAAGGTCGTTATTTTGATGTATGATGTACTTTCATTATTTTTGCCATCTAATGAAAACAGGGCCTCCCCACTAATTCGAGCAGGTCCTAGAGACGTAATCCCTCCTAGAAGAACTCTGATATCAATCCTGTGTCTTCTACGTGGGATTTTATATTATTTTCTTCCTCTTCTTTATGCAATTGTAATTTCATGGTTTAATGCAAGCTTAATATGTAATTCTTTGATGCATCAAAAGGAAAACATTTTTTGGGATCAGGTGGTATCAGAGTAGGACTTTGTGGATGCGAATTACATGTTTGCATGCTAACCAGAAATAGGTTGCGAAGAGGTGAAGGTGAATTAAAGCCTTTTGATCCCGAAGCGGGACATGCGTGTTGAAGGAGAAACATGGGTGAGGAGGAGGATGTTTGATATGAAGAGGAGGTAAACTTCCACAAGAATTTCTACACGATGGTAGATCGTGTTGAGAAGATGTTCTCAAGACTGGAGAATTACTTGAGAGTGTGGGGGAAAGGCTCCAGAAGGGCAAGGTTCAGTGCAAGGAGAATTACTTGAGAGTGTGGGGGAAAGGCTCCAGAAGCACAAGGTTTAGTACAAGAAGATGATGGAGGAGTTCCACCTCCTTCTCCACCAACAAGTGAAAGTTCTTCTTCCTCTTCTTCTCACCGTGATCATAGCAATACAAAAAACACATCTAAAAAGCCTTTCTTTAAGTTAAATGTAAAATTTGATCTCCCTGTATTTAACAGTGAAAGTAATGCAGATAAAATGAACAACTGGATTAGGAAAATCAGAGTTTACTGTAGGGTTCAGTGGATCAAGGAGGACAAGGAAAAAATCCAGTTGGCCTCCCTTCGGCTGAACGGCACCACTCATGTCTGGTGAGAGAGAAAATTGCAAAGCGGTAAGAGGATGGGTAATATTCTTTCTTCATGGCCAAGTTTTACTTCTGCATTAAAAGATCAATTCTATCCCTTGGGTTATAAGCAAAAAGCCTTAATGGAGTGGGGGTACCTAAGGCAAGGCAAGGGGAAAAATGTTCAAATATTTACCAAGGAATTTAGGAAACAAGCACTAAACTTGGACATATCATTAGGTTCACCTAAAGTGGTAATTAAGTATATTGGATCACTACATAGTTACATTAGACATTCGTTGTTAATGTTTGAACCTACTACCATTGAGTTGGCCAGTGTAAAGGCCATTCATCTGGAAAACAAGGGAACACATGAATGAGATGACCACCCAAAGAGAATCGCAGCAGTGTAGAGAAGGGGAGAAAATCCCTCTTGTACACATTGTGAGAAAATGGGGCATGACGAAGAAAGTTGTTGGAAGTTGCACCCTGAGTTGAGACATGAAAGGAATGACAGAAAGGGGAAGCAAAAGGGCGTCACTACCATGCAGCAAAACCAAGATTTTGAGTGAGAGGAAGATGAGAAGGTCACAACTGTAGGATTGGCACAAGGTAGACCCATTGACTTTGGGTCTGATTCCAATGATGAAACGATCTTTGTAGCCCTTGGGATTGCAGCAGGAGGACCCATAGATTTGGGGTCTAATTCCGACAATGAATCAAGGATTTCAACCGACATGACAAAAAGGGCACTCCCTATAGTAGGATTCCAAGAACTTGAGGAGTTCAACCACCGCATCCAAGTAAATAATTTTGAGCTAAGGAGGCTACTACAGGAGGCAAGGGAATAAAAACAAAGATTACTACTCTATTTGCAAGCCAAGGATGAGGCCTTGGAAAAGCTGCAACACCACCATCCAGAGGTAAAAAGTGATTCTCTGATTTCATATGATTTTCATGATGATGAATTCGCTGCTTTTGAAAGACATACTACAGGGATTGGATCCAAATTATTGACAAAGATGGGGTATTAGGGAAAGGGCCTCAGCATCAAAGGCCAAGGCCTTGTAAACCCCTTCAAAGTCAATGAATTACCACGTCGTGCAGGACTCAGATATGCTAGAAAGGAAATGGGAGAAAGCTCCAATACAGCTAGTAACCAGCCAATGGCAGATGATGAAATTCCTTCCTCACAGTCCAACGATAGTGAGGGCCCCATGAAAACTTATCAGAGGAACACCAAGGGAAAGTGCCCCAAGGCAGCCCTGAAAGTTTGGAGGAAAAAGAATCGTTGTAGCCATTGCAACAAAGAGGGACACCAAAAAACCACGTGTCAGATGCTCCATGATTTGGAAAAATCTCTAGAGAAGCCGAAAGGTGAACATGTTCAACAAATGAATCCACCCCATTCATGGTGGTCCTCTTTATTCAATTGGTTTTTTTAGAGGTAGTAGCTTGTTATGGCCACCATTGTAAATCATATGTTGCAAGTCAATATAAAAGTGATGGTGTGTTCCCCATCACTTCAAAACACAATGATGATATTTTGGCATTTCTTTATTAATAGTTGAGGTATTGATTACTTTTTATGTAATACTTGGCCAATGAGTGTGTGCTATAAACTCTTAGGAAGGAAGGGTTGTTGAGTCATGTGTGGTGTGCATGGTTGCAAAAGATGTACCAATCTCGTGTGTAGGTGATGGAAAGCGTGGATTGAAAAGGACACAAAAAGTGTATGGAGTGTAAATGATTTTGGAAGACCAAAAGCTCCTCAGTGGGGAGGATTGATCCAGGTGGCACCAGACACAGGAAAATGTCCCACAGGACTCAGAAAGGGTAAAAAGTCAAAGTTTTTGGATTGTGCTCAAACTATGTTCATGTTGAAGATCATGTCATTGTGATCACAGTGGTATGAATGGTTCATCAAACTGAGCCTGTATGTGAAATTTAGGAGCAGTCAAGGTTCAACGTTGAACTGGGTGACTGGGCAGGCTTAAGGAGGTAGCAATTTGGACAAAATCCGGCCACTGAATTCCGGCCAACTTGGGCCAAATTCCGGGTGAACTTGTGGCCTACTTAAATTGACTCCTTCAGTCAATTTTTTTAATTTTCAAAATGACCATGGATTTTATTAAAAAAAAAACATATATATTTTTGGGGTGGCGGCTACCAACCCCGCCACCCCCCAACAACCAACATATAAAAAAAATAAAAATTTAATTATAGGTTGATGGGCCATGACCCCGCTGGCCCTCCCTCAACCACCATAACCGAACTACCAAACAATAATATTAAAAAAAATACTGGGGCGAGTGGCCATGACCCCGCTACCCTGTTCGCCCTTAGTTTTGGTCTATTTTTGCTTAAGAAAACTTACTTAATCCTTATATTTTCCATCACATTCATCTCATTTTTATGTATTTTATGCATATTCAGGTATTTAATTTTAATTTTTCAATTTCTTGAAGTTTTTATGAAAATTGAGTTTCCAGTGCAATTTTGGATAGAATCAGAAATTCTCGTAATAGCTATGTGGATGACATATTTGTAGGACGCTTAGGCTTGAGCTGGATGCATGAATGGAAATCTTGGGAACTAGGACGGAACTAATTCCACTTGGTTCGGTCAAAACAAGCTTTATTAGGCCCGGTCAAGGCTAGTCAAACATGACTAGTCACCCAGAAAAACCCTAGGAACTAGGGCAGTCTTTGAAATTTTATGGGATTGACCATATTTCTTGGGATGGATTGGATGAGTTCGACTTAGATAGGTGGATATGAGTAGATATGATTGTTAGAAAGATTATAGATCAGTTTGTTTCACAAAACCTCTATTTAAAGATAAGACTTTGATGGCTTATGTATGTAACGTTTGTATAATTTTATGCTGAGACACTTTGGAGTTTGAAGCTAATTTGAAGAACCTGTTCTACTGCTATTTTGTAGTTAAATAATGTAGATTTGTGACTGAAGTTTCAGCTTCTGATATCCACCTTCAAGTGTGCAAAGCAAGGGTGGAAGGCCCCCACTCCAAGCTAAGTACACTTCTTGTTAGACTAGTTTAATTTTCCATAATTTGGTTATCTTAGAACTTGTTTATGTGCTTTGCTTCAGATTGGATTATGGTTGATGTGTGATGATTTATTTTATTGAATCTTAGTTTTTTCATCACTTTAGTAAGATGGAATAACAAGGTGTTCAAGTTGAACACTCCTTCTGTTAAATTGGTGGATTGAAACTAGGTTTTTCCTTGATTACATGCAAGCAGTGTTTCTGATGTATTTTCAGTCTTCAATTGATAGCATTATGGTGAAATAATTATTATGGGAAATACCAAAGGTCTCTTAAGTTAAGAGGCTCCCTTCATTGATGATTTTTCCATCTTAAGCTATTGAGATTTCATGGTTTCTAATTTCTATTCATCAAGTAATAATTGAGGAAGAATTGGACCTCTTAAGTTAAGAGCCATTTCAGCTTTCCTTCATTGCAAGGTGAATTGGAAATTGATAGTGTAGGCTATATTTGTAATACTCACTTCTTTAGTTTTTGAAAGTTTGTCTTTCAAGTTTGATTATATCTAATATCCATATATAGTGGTCTTGCCTCCAACTTTTACAAACCCAGATTGATAATTAAATACTTGTGTTAATTTATGTTAATAAATTAGCCCAAAATTTTGGCGTCGTTGCCAAGGAGGAAATTATCAGCATAGTCAAGTAGAAGATAAACAAAAACACTAAAAGTTTAGTTAGTATACATTTCTCTTAGTTATGTTTCTTTATGCCTAGAAATAGAGATACTAACAGTAGATTTCCCTAAACAAAACCCCCAACAAAAAAAAATAAAAATAAAAAAATAACTACAAAATCCATTTGCAAGACAAGATCTAAAAAATGATGTTAAAGAAATCATTTAGAGAAGGAGGGTATGCCACCACAAAACTATTCTTAAGTCCTTGTCCTCAATTTAGAATGCTCACTAGGGATGAATCTTTATGTCAAAGGATAGAAGAGCAACAAAACATCCAAGAAGATGATCCACAGGAAGAGAATCTATAACTTTCTTCTAGCTATATTTGTGAGGAGGTGAATGAGTCATGGATCACAAGCAATGAAGATCAAACATTAGAGCTAGAAATTGAAGAATTCCTAGCAAGTATATCACACAATCCCTTGTGCATACAAGATTTTGAACAAGCACCACAAGAAGAGTTTTGTGCTATAACAATTAATGTGAACCAAGCAGACAAAGATCATCTTAAAACTTGGTTTCAACTAGTCATTAGCTCACAACACTACTCCATTCTTCAACATTCTTTCTCATCAAATCTTTATGATCAAATAAACTTTTATGTCCAAACATTCATTAAAGTATATTTTTCAAATTTGGATATGAGTGTACTTATGATCTTGTTACGAAAATGGATGCATTGGAAATTCTTTTATATTTGAGAAAATGAATTATTTTTCTAAAATAGAATAGGATAGAATATAATAAATAAACAAGTAGAATGAATTCAAAATAAGACTTCCACAATAAATTTGTTTCAAACTATTTCTTCAAATCATTGTTTAATATTCATTTGAAAGGACTACATGGAAAAACGCAGTAAGAACAAGCCTATTATGGGTAACCATATAGGATCATTTTGAAATCATGGTTTTTTTACATATCTCTTGAAATCTAGTTTTGGAATCCATTTTGGAGTTTCCAATTTATATCACAAATAAAAATGTGAACAAAATCAAAACTAGGTCTTAAGTGAAATGTTGAGGACAGAGTTAGTAAAGCCTATATTTGAGGTGTCTAATGGAAACATTTTTATCTGAAATTCATAGGGAATATATCCCTTGGAATCTAGTTTCCAAATCAATTTGAATCACTTCAATCATGTATCATATGAAAATGTTATTCTTGAAATACTAACTGCTTGTTGAAAAGTCTGCATGGTGACAATTCTAGGTTTTGACTGTTCATTGGCATATTTGACATACCAAATAATCCTATTTTCAAAACCTGTTTATATGAGAGATATATACGCAAGTCTAGTTTAAAACACAATTTGAATCATCCCATTTGGAGGTCAAACAAAGAAGATATGCCATATTTAATGACTGCATGTCTTCAAACCAGCATAGCAAAACTCTGCCTCCTATGTTTGTTCATCACCAATTTTGTGATATCAAGCCTAAGAATTTTTAAAACATGTTTCTACATAAAATACAAAAATGAATCTACTTTAATATCCAAGTGGAATCACATTGCTCCAATCTTATCGAAGAAGTTACACTTCAAACAGTGATTGTTGGTCTAGTTAAAACTTAACAAGCATCTCTATCAAACATGGAACTCCTTATAATTTTTACCATATCATTTTAAACCATTTCGAAAACATATTTATACTGGAGGTATCCATATTAATTCACTTCAACTTGGCTTTGGAATCACTCTAATTGGATATAAAACGAATATTTTATAAACACAATACCGCTAGGAGGTCTAGGCTGACCACCATTCTTCAAGGGGTAAATAAATGCAATTTGTTTGTATATAATATTTGGACTTGTTTTCTAAGCAATGCTTGTAATGACTTAAATATTTATTAGAAGAAGAGAGACTATACACCTCTCTTCCTCCATCATATAATATTTTATTGAAGGCAAGTGCTATGTTTTTGCAGGTCATAGGAAGAATGGAGTGAACTCCACAGATGAAGTAACTATTAAAGTCAATTTTAAATTCATATTTTAGAATATGAATACAAATGTTCAAGTCAAAACAAAGTGAAAATTAGCTTTTTGTTGATTTCATCCAATGAAACTCAAACTCTTGAAGCTTGCTCTTAGATGCTGACCAACAATATCAACAAACCCTACAACATGATTGAGATCGAGGCAAAAAGACATGAAGATAATCATCAGAAGAAGCAATCAAGTTCTATATCACAATGAAGCCTTTCATAAGCCAAATCGTTCATGATTTCATCCATCATACATATTGTATGTTAAGCTCCGCGACCATGCATGTTGAAGTCCAGACTTATTATCTATCCATTTACTACTAAATCATGAATTCAATATAACCTATTTTCAAAGGCTTTTATACTTCCCTACTCCATTACACTCCACCTCCATCCAGAATATATATATATATATATATATATATAATAATATATATATCAAAAATAATAAAGGAGTTTGGTTGTGAAAATCCACGAAAGTGGCACAATACAAACTTGAATTCATATAGGAAAACCAACTAGCTTGGCCAATATGAATTCTCTATTTTGTTTTACCATTTATTCAGTTTGAGTTTACAGGAATCATCCTCCAGAATAAAAAATACTTGAGGACAAGTCTTCCCATCAACAAGGGGGAAGGTCACAAAAGAAACTTAATTGTGCAGCTAAATTGACGACGAAACTTGTATTGTTGGCAGTTGGGACCTGAAATATTTTTGAAATCAATAGTAATTGGGACTTGAAATGTTAACAAAAACATGTATGTATTGCATGAAAATGTACATGACAGAAGGGACCTGAGTTATTATGAATCAATTGCAGAGGGAACTGAACGACATCAACAATCAATGGACTAGAATCAATGAAGAACGTAGAGTAGGAAGCATAAATAAGCTCTATGTTTCTATCTATCTACAATATTCGATCAAGACAACTTCATCCAATATTGTTAAAGAACAACAACATTCATCCAGTACTATTAGGGAAGTACAAGAATAGTAAGTGCACAATTTTTCTCTTGTAAATTCAAATTTTTGTAGAAATTTTTAGACTTTGTTAAAATTGAGATTAGTACCTGAATGCATATTCATTACATTACCTTAATCCTATATCCATTATTTTATACCCATTATTCTATATTCTACATTTACATTTACCCTATACCTAATCCAATGTACATATGTACATCTTATATTTCATTCCAAATCCTAACATTCCATAACCTTAAGTATTTTTCCTGCAATGAAACCTGCACAAACAAACCAAGCAATTAGCATCATGGAAATAATTTTAAACATGAACTAAATGGTCATTTGAAAATTAAAACGATATATTAAAACAACATAGGAGATATAAAAGATGTGCATATTGCAAAGAATACGAATCAAAACAATTAAACCTTATCATGGCACATAAGGATATGGAATAAGGTTATGATGCAATAAGGTGAAGTCATAATAGTAAACGAGAACCGATATAATGGAAATGCAATGCAAACTTAATGTTTGAAGGGATAACTGTAGGAAATGAACATTAGTATTATGGAGTTTATTTTCTTTATGCAATTAACATGGAAATCAAAACAATGCATAATAAAAATAAACCAGTACTCAGAAAGAAATATGGTGGTAGCCACGATGGAAGCAATTGACGTAGCAACAAAGCAATATATATGACAGTCAAAGGATAAGCCACGATGGTATTGCGGGTTGGTTGCAGAACACCCACAATGGATTGGAGGATAGCCATGAATCATAAGGTATAACGGTAGCGACATAATGAATCAACCTGAGTTATGATGCAATGAACGTTGATGTTATGTGATACGGAAAAGTCAGAGGAAATAAGCCACGTTACATTATGGTTAGAGGACAGCGAAAAAAATAGTTAAAACATTTTTGAAACAACGAAAATAAATCCTATGCATTCAACAGAGAAGAGATCCCCTGTTGTTGAAGCTCAGAACCATAAATTTCTTTACCATCACAGTCGTTTGAGGCTCAGAAAAGGTGGTAGATGCCATTGGCCAATAGTTGATGGAAGTAAAACGTTTTGACAGTGGAGGTAAGGGTAGAAATAGAGCGCTAAAGCCGTGGAGAGATAAGCAAGGTAAATCAACGGAGGAAGTGCAAGTTAGTTGCCAAAAATATTGTGGGAAACTTCAGGTAAGCTAAAATCTGATTTGCTTCTATTTTGATGAGGATCATAGAGGAAATGTCGGGATCCCAGTCACTGAACCTTTTGCTAAAGACTGCCTATCATTTAATGAATTTTTCTCTATTTTTGCCACCAGTCAACAAGCTGAGGCATTCAAAACGTAGATTGAATGAGATAAGGGTAATATGGAGCACAACTAAGAGGTCCATTGTACAAGTCTTTGTGAAACACATAGTCTTTGTAAGAGTCTGCTCATAAATATTAGTTGCATGAATTAAGGAATTTGAGTACGATTGAAACACGTAATCTTTGTGAAACAAACAGTCAATTCATTTTACAACTACACCTGTAGATATGTTTCTATGATCAAGAAGTGTGATCAATAATCAAATCTTAATACAATGCATAGTGAAGGATTTTAAAAAAAAATAGAGCATGAATTCATGAACTAAGAGTTCTTTCATGTTTACATTTAAGCAATTGATTTTTATTGTTATTTATGAACTGAGAGTTATTCTGAATGAACTGAGAGTTATTTTGAATAATTATTATTGTTTTCAATCATCCTCTGAAGAAGACGAGATGCCTGAGAATAGAAT
This sequence comes from Pinus taeda, assembly GCA_000404065.3. Lineage (NCBI taxonomy): Eukaryota > Viridiplantae > Streptophyta > Pinopsida > Pinales > Pinaceae > Pinus > Pinus taeda. Next base: position 141,829 of record APFE030473975.1, on the reverse strand, counting down.
CCAGCAACACGGACCTTTTGGGGATGGAGGCATCGAGCTTCCCAATTTTATACGCTGCCACATGCTACGACCTTTAAATTTTGAAATGTCGAAAGAAGAGTTTTTGGAAATGTTTTGCTTAATAGAGGAAAATAACCATTTCCTATAAATTTCTACAAGTTTTCTTGCAGTAAATTCAAATCCAGGTATCCAAAATGATTTCCTTGTGCATATTTATCAATTGTTTGCATATGAAAACGTAGTAAACTTCAGTTGTATACAGAGTACGCAATTTTGTTGAAACATGGAGAGTTTTCATGAGGGTAAAGCACGATTTTGCAAAACAGTGAAAGATTTTTGACAGTGGAGATACTTTTATAATCTTTCAGCAGTTAGAATTTTTCTTCACTCAGATTTAAAAAAACAAAAAAAAACAAAAAACAAAGGACCTTGTTTAGATATTATTTGCAGCAGAGAACAAACAAGGTTAATTTGATGAAATTGTGTATTTATTTCTTGAATTCGATTTCTAAAAAATAAAGTATGGTGTTGATTCTAAAAAAATTGAAGGCAGAGAAGGTTATAAAGATGGTAGCAATCAGAAGATTGTTCTCAGAGGTATTTTGATGAGGTATTTTCTAGAAAGGTGTTTTCAAAGCATTTGAACAAAGCCTTCTCTCCACAAGCAACAAAAACAAAGGTAGTGTCTCGGCTCAGAAATTTGACATTACAAGTTCAAGAATTTCTCCTCATCTTCGTGGGTATTCAACAGTGGTCAAAATTTACATATCAGTCCAGCAAATCAACATTCTAGTTCAAAATTTTTGAGCAATATTACAAGCTTGGTAAGCAAATAGTTGCATTTTCAAAAATTGTTGATTACTTTTAAACCGTATATCCATTTGATGCAAAATTTTTAGGGAAGATGCATTAATATAAGATGAATAAACCAAGAAAAGTTCAAGCCAAAAGAACTTTCATTTTTGAAGGAGTCAAGCAATGTCACCTACAACCAATTTTTCTTTTTCTCAAAATCTGTGATGAGGGTACTTCCAATTTTTGGTGGAGAGAAGCAATGGAGTGGTAGAAATATTTTTGCAAAATTTCAAAGAAACCCAGTTTGTAGTTTATAAGAAAATGGTTAAAAAAATTTGTTGCTACTTGTACAATGTAACTTTAAGTTTCAACTTCACTGGCATTGCTAGAATTGAATGATCATTACTTTAAAATTCATGTCCTCCTAATATCATAAATTGGGCAAAAATAGTGGTTTTGGTTATTAGGCATTAAGAAAGGAAAATTTCAAAGGAATGGGTTGCGTGGTTCAGATGAAAGGAAGTATTATCCTCTTTCAAAATCAAATAAAACTTTTAAACACATCTCCAAAAGTATGGTAATGGACATGATTCACATGACAAAGAATTTCGTTAATCCTTAGATGTGCTCCAATAGAATTAACATAAGAAAGGAAAGGAGAAAAAGTAAAGAATGTCATCTACAAGGAAGGAGAGAAAGTACATGAAGGCATACATATCCTTTTATAGGTAGCTCAAGAGAAAGCTTCATCTTCAAGGGTCAGAGCCACAGGTACATCAGCAGGCCAGTCAGCATATAGAAGAAAAAGGTCAAAAGGAAGAAACAAGCATGAGGGCATACTTCATCTTCAAGGGACAGAGCCACAGGTACATCAATAGGTTAGTCAGCATATAGAAGAAAAAGGTGAAAAGGAAGAAACAAGCGTGTGGACATGCTTAAAGATCAACAAGGGGGAGATGTTGGCCCTCAGTTTTGGTCTATTTTTGCTTAAGGAAACTTACTTAATCCTTATATTTTCCATCACATCCATATTATGTATTTTATGCATATTCAGGTATTAAATTTTAATTTTGCAATTTCTAAAAGTTTTTATGAAAATTGAGTTTCAAGTGAAAATTTGGACAGAATAAGAAATTCTCGTAATATCTATGTGGATGACATATTTGCAGGACACTTGGGCTCGAGTTGGATGCATGAATGGAAATCTTGGGAACTAGGATTTAACTAAATCCACTTGTTTTGGTCAAAACAAGCTTTATTAGGCCTATTCAAGGCTGGTCAAACATGACTAGTCACCTAGAAAATCCTTAGGAAATAGGGCAGTTTTTGAGATTTTATGGGATTGACCATATTTCTTGGGATGGATTGGATGAGTTTGACTTAGGTAGGTGGATATGAGTAGATATTATTGTTAGAAATATTGTAGATTAGTTTGTTTCGCAAAACCTCTATTTAAAACCAACACTTTGATGGCTTGTATATTTAACTTTGTATAATTTTATGCTGAGACACTTTGGAGTTTGAAGCTAATTTGAAGAACCTATTCTACTGCTATTTTGTTGTTCAATAATGTAGATGTGTGTCTGAAGTTTTAGCTTCTGATATCAACCTTCAAGTGTGCAAAGCAAGAGTGGAGGGCCCCCACTCCAAGCTAAGTACACTTCTTATTAGACTAGTTTACTTTTCCATAATTTGGTTATCTTAGAACTTGTTTATGTGCTTTGCTTCAGATTGGTTTATGGTTGATGTGTGATTATTTATTTTATCGAATCTTAGTTTGTTCATCACTTCAGTAAGATGGAATAACAAGGAGTTCAAGTTGAACACTCCTTCTGTTAAATTGGTGGATTGAAACTAGGTTTTTCCTTGATTACATGCAAGCAATTTTTCTTATGTATTTTCAATCTTCAATTGATAGCATTATGGTGAATGAATTATTATGGGAAATACCAAAGGTATCTTAAGTTAAGAGCCTCCCTTCATTGATGATTTGTCCATCTTAAGCTATTGAGAGTTCATGGTTTCTAATTTCTGTTCATCAAGTAATAATTAAGGAATAATTGGACCTCTTAAGTTAAGAGCCATTTCAGCTTTCCTTCATTGCAAGGTGAATTGGAAATTGTTACTGTAGGCTATATTTGTAATATGCACTTCTTTAGTTTTTGAAAACTTGTCTTTCAAGTTTGATTATATCTGATATCCATATATAGTGGACTTGCCTCCAAGTTTTACAAACCCGGATTGATAATTAAATACTTGTGTTAATTTATGTTAATAAATTAGCCCAACACACCCCGAAGCCCACACAATGATATGTTTAAATTTGGTGCGGGGTGCAGGCTGTCAACCCTGTCACCCCTCCACCTCACCAATCAAATAGAACCAATGGCGGAGTAAGGGTGTGGGCCGCCAAGATAGCAAACTTGCCACCTAATAGTTAAAACAATAATATATAATGTGTCAAAAAAATGGGACGGGCAGGATTTGATCCCCTGACCCCTCCTCAACGAAGTGTTAATTTTAGCCATTGCGACCAATGGTCCTCATTGGGTAATCTGCCCACCAAGAGGTATATATGGCAATTTGGAATAGTGCGTCGAGAGAGGCCAAGGAGCAGGCACACATTTCTATGCAAGTGGGCATGAGCAATACAGAGAGGGGGCTGGAACCATGCTCTGAGCAATTTCTCAAGGGGCCCAGATTTTCACTTTGTTAGATTTCGACAAATTTTATATTGTTTAAGCATTTCTCGGTGCCACAAACTCAATGGTGCTATCTGTTTCTCCATCATAAATCTGCAATTTTCGGTCTTCTTCAATTTTGGACGTATAAGGTCATCATTTTGACTTATAATGTACTTTCATTATTTTTCAATCTAATGAAAATAGGGCCTTCCCACTAATTCGAGCAGGGCCAGAAGATGTATTCCCCCTTGGACAATCTCTGATATCAATCCTATGTCTTCTATGCAAGATTTTTTGTTCTTCTCTTCCTCTTCTTTATGCAATTGTAATTTCATAGCTAAATGCAAGCTTAATATGTAATTCTTTAATGCATCACAAGGAAACGATTTTTTGGGATCAACCTCTGTCGCAATGACTACAATAAGCCTTCTTCCTCTAGATCAACTTTACCTTCTTCTTTGCCTATTGTTGACAGGGTCTTTCACACCTCATCCTTTTTTGTGCAGCTATTCTCCTTCAGCACTCAGCAAGCACATGGTTATGCAATCCACAAAACTGCAAGTTCTTATATGCCATGATTTTCGTTCATTATTAACAACACAGTTTTAATGAAAATTAACGTCGAAATACTGAGACATTTTATCCCTTTCTTGTTGGTCTCTAGTATGATCATGGAAATGAGAGCTTGCCTCAACTCTTTCTCTACGTTGCATACTGTCATAGGTTGATGGTGATTTGTTCCCATCATCCTCTTTCCTTGATGGTTTCAACAATGTCATGGAAGCTTCTGACATCTTTGATAATTGTCCTTCAGTGCACCCCAACCTTGCGAATCGAGGTCTTTTATCAACCTCCAATGGCTTAGTTATGCCTTGGACATTAACACCAAGTTCTTCTTCTTCCTTGCACCTCACCTCATAAGGAGTCTTATGTTTTTCCCTGTAATTGGTATCTCCACAGTTCCAACATAAATTATATTGTGCGAAGATGAAACTGAGGAGAAATCACTATCGATTTGGAAATAATTGGTGAGGGCTTCTCATCATCTATCATTGATGGTTCGATGGTTGTTTTGGTGCATTCCCCAACCTCCTTCCTGACATACCCAAGTAATGCCCGACGGGGTAATTCTTCTACTTTGATGGGGTTTATGATGCCCTCGCCATTATTGTCGAGGTCCTTCCCCTCATACCCCATTATATTTAATAGTTTGGATTCGATACTTGTGATATGTTCTTCAAAAGCAGGAAATCATTATTAGGAAAAATACACGAAGTCAAAGAATTTATCTTTACCTCATGAGAGTTACGCTGCAGATTTTCTAAAGCCTTGTACTTAGCTTGCAGCTTGTGTAGCAACCTATATTTCTCCTCTTTCTTTCCATAGTAGCCCCTTTAATTCAACATTCTCTTCTTTAAGCCTCTAGTTAATCTCCAAATTCGAGGGATAAGAAGATGAGGAAGGCAGTGAATAAGATGCATAAGCAACAAAAGATGTAGATCAAGCACCGCTCTCTGGTCTTCCTTTCTTCTCCTCTCTTCTTTTCTATTCATGAAGTCTCTAATTAATCTCCTCCTTTGAATGACGAGAAGATGAGGAAGGCAATGAATAAGATGCATACGCATCAGAAGATGCAGATGAAGCATCACTTTTAGATCTTCCTTTCTCCTCCTCTCTTCTTTTCTCATACATGCCATACATGATGTCCACCATTTGATACATCCTTAGGAAGGATTACTTCATTTATTTATCATCCTTCATGGCTGCACATTCAGTGATTCATGCACGTAATTTCTTATCAAGAAAAGACTACTTCTTTTCCCAATGCGCTTCAACATCTTCCATGTCTCTTCTCCATAGCGCACATCCTTTGAAGCTTGTTTCTAGTTAGCGTACTCATGCAACTCACATCAAATAAGACGTTCTCTGATACCACTTCATCCAAGATTTTTTTTCTTATTGATGCATCAGAATGACATGTAACAGAGAACCTGAAAACCATATAAACATATGCATATAAAAATAAGATAAAAGACATAATCACAATGATATTATTACACAAGGATTTGATTACAGATTTCATCCAATTTGGATTACATCTCCGGGCCCTGCTTAATAATGGGGAGGCCTTCATTCATTAAATGGCATGAAAAGAGAATAAGTACATGAAAATTTTATATTAACACCCTTATACCTCCAATATGGAAGATATATGACAAGTGGAGAGCCCACGTCTGGAAACAAATAGCATCACTAAAATCCTGGTGAAAAATAATGCAGAAATGCTTGTTCGAAAGTCCAATTCTGATAAAAGGGCTTCCTGCACCTCTCAAAACCCTTATATACTTGAGGCAAGGTTTTGGCCACCTGCCAGGAGCAGGTGCCGCTACTCTACAATGGTATTATGAGAAATCCCGTAGCTTCTCTATTTTTTCTCGATGTGCAAATAAATCATTTTATATGTTAGTGAGCAGATACTTTCATAAACCAAGCAGCTCCCAAACAAATGACAACTTTAGGCAGGAAATCAGTTCCTTCACCAAGAATCTCGAACCTTGATAGCACACACATAACAACCCGCCAAACATACTGAAAACTCTTAACTTCTTAACTTCTTAACTATACAATAATCACAAACAATCGACAGTTTTAACATCGACGATAGTAATCCATCCGCACACATAGCCTTATCACAAACCGTAATCAGCATTTCCCATCAGCATACAGACCCAAGCCTTTACAAAGAGCACCTTGTCATAACAACAAACCCGACGGGCTATTAAACACAATACATAACATATTGGGTCCTGAAGCCTCATCGCAAATCACATTTGATTTTTCAATCGGCGGATAACCCAAGCCTTTACAACAAGCACCTTGCGATGACAATGGACTCGATGGGCTATTAAACACAATAAATAATATATCAGGTGTGGAAGCCTCATTGCAAATCGAAATCACAGGAACCGAAGGTTGGTACTATATGTGACTGCTTCCCTTTGCAAACTGTGATTGCAATATCACAAATCGTAACCTAACTCTGTGATTTTTATATATCGCATCGCAACATGGATTGCTTCTGGAGCTTATTCTTTAACTCTTCCCCTCCTTGCAATCTGTGATTGCTATTTTTCACATCGCAACTCAGTAGTGCTAGGGGATGATTTTCTTAAGCCGTAACCTCTTCCTTCTATGATCTGCGATATGCAGGACCAATTGAGGCCTGCCACTTGGTGCTTCTCCATTTGCTGAGGTATTTTCCACATCACTTCCTCTTGCTACCTATCCAAGTCAAATTTGACCTCTGACTTGCTCTAACTTCTTCATATGAACTCGGACTTGAGTGTCATTCACACTGTTGGAATCAGGACGACGAGAATCTCGATTTGATGCTAAGTTTTTAGAGTTTCTACCACTTTGAATTTTGAGCCTTCTTACCATTCCACTGGTACTTTTTAGAGATCAACCTGGATCAATCCTCCTAGATCAAGTCTTAATTCACATCTCTTACATCAAACTCGGGTTGGGAGTGTCTGTCCCTCATGAAATCATGTAATTATGAAGTTGATCATCTCAAAGAATCTCTTTGCCCACAATCATACTTATCCAATTTCCCTCTTCATGGTGAGCTCCTCAGCCTTCTTGAGATCCTTGGACTCCAAATATGTCTATTCATCACGCCAAAAATCTCCCTGGGGGATGATGAGCACACAAGCTATCACATGAATCAAGTTCCTCTCTATTCACCATGCCCCAACTAGTTTCACGCATTCACAATGCTAGCATCCTTTTTAAATTCGTTCGATGGCAATGTTGCATGTGCAATTTTTCACAAGTTGCAGGAAGGTGGTACGTCATTTCTAGTTCATAGAAAAATTGGTTCTAATATGTAGAGAATTCACAAGGTTGTTCAAATTGAAAACTTGGAATTTGATGTTGCGACTAGGTCATCTAATCATTTCTCAATCTTGGGTGACTCTCATTCGACTTATTATTTTCCCATCATCACATCATATGTAAATTTCTTCATGCTATATAATATGATTTGTTTAGCATCATTCTCCTCAGACTTCTATCAAGCAGTTGAGGAACTTCATCCTTCATTCATGGCTATGGGAGGTCCTTACTCTCTTGGCCTGACTTCTGAGAGTGATTAGATCTATCTTCCCTTACCAGATTCTCATAGTGATCCCATCTCTTGAATAAAAAATTAGTTTACAAAGATCACGAGGATTTCCTAAAAACCATCATGAATTTTATGATCCTATCATTGAATTGATGGAACAATCTTACTTGGCAAGCCATGTTGCAAGCAACAAGTTTTAAATCTTTCCTTTTGTTTCCTAAGAAGCTCAGTGGTGACAAGGACACATCTGTAAATAACTTCTGAGGTTTGTTTAGAAATGGTATCCATAAGAAAGGTAAGCATGTGTATTGGGTGGTTGTGACACATATTTCTTCCCACATACAACACCTTCCTTCCCGTGTGCAAGTTTTTCAAGCTTTTGTGTTTTCTATTGAACACTACGTTTTATCTGTTTTAATTGTTTGTATCTTTGTGGATGTAGGTCAAGAGTGACTAAAATGGCTTCACTAGAAATTTCATTTCACGTAACCTTGATAGTTGAGCTATTGGGATAGGAGTAGGATTAGTTTCATCTTAATTTTCCCTTCCTTGTGCTCATCTTGCACTCGTAGTCCATCATGGTTTTCTTACTCTGGTTTTACATCCTGTTTTCTTTGGCCATTTCCTTTCATATCTTTTAGTTTTGTTTTCTTGTTGCGTACTCCTTTCCTCTCACCTTGTTTTTCTTTTCCTGTTGAGTTTTTATTTTTTCTTTCACTACGTAAATAAGTGTTGTGCATGGACCTGCATCCTGGCTTCTAAAAGTGTATGTAGCTGAGCTCAAAGAGTTTTGCGGCACTCTAGGCCTTGGCCAGTCCTCTGTTTGTCTTCTTTGTGCTTGATTATAACTTTTGGTCGATGAAGTCTTGATAGAAAATAAGATCCATCCGTAAAGAGAGCTTTGGTCCAACCATGAACATGTTTACAGTCTGGGAACATCATGCCTATACTGATTTTTCTACTTTGGTGTGTTCAAGCTTATCCAACTAGTGGAAATGAAAAAGGGGAAATATAAACGCGAAAACCTCAATAAAAGGTATTTACATGCTTCTCTGTTGGACACCTAATCCTAAAGGGTTAGCGTGGAAGCCGAATGGACAAAGCAGTCCAAGGGACCTTGGGATGTGAATCCCAATGGTCACCATATTGTACTATAAATGTACATCTTTTGTGAATAAAAATCGCAATGCATGTTTTATCTTTACTATTGTTCCCGTTGTCCATGTCTGTTTAACATGGTATCAGAGCCATGATGAGTGGCCTGTTTTCCCTGAGCAACTGATCTGAGTTGCCTTAAATTTAGCTGCCACCTGACCAGCACTTCCTGCCTTCTGCTCCTCTGTCCCATACCTGCAGGAAACGCTGCGTGACATTTTTATGAAAACAACTCTGAAGCTGCATACCAAACGACTGAAAGAGTAACGCTGCCTGGCCTGACAATAACGCCTTTGTCCTTCCATTTTGAATTATTCCGCTGGAAAGAACGGTGTGAATTATTGGGAGGAATTCTGCTTCTGCGATTTAGCTGCTGATGATAATGGCGATTTGGCTGCATTCACCTGATTACTCAGTCCTGACATATTCTATTTGTGACCGCTGCTATGCTCGAGGGGGTTTCGCATAATGAAAGGCCGCATGCAGCAGGCCAAAACCATCAAGTAGGGGAAAAGCAGCCCAACATAGTAGAAAGGTCTGCATACACACTAGTATTCAAGAAGTCAAAACAATTAAAAGAATCGCTGCCAAAGGAATGGAACGCGAAGGAAAACGTTGAAGCAGAAGAAAAGTTTGTTCAATGAAAGGAGTGGATTCAATTGTCAATATCAATAAAATGTAGGCTCTTGTAAAATCAAGTCCACCGATTACTCAAAACCCAACAACAGATTGTCAACAGTGCCAGACAGGATCGGAGTTGGATGCTGCGGTCTCTTGGCAATAACGTTAGGAGCTCTGATTAATTCGCTAGACGCTCAAAACTCTCCCAGCCATATCGACTTAGCGCTCATTTGCAGCGGAGGAATCTTGAAGCATCTCCATGTCTCGAGCACACCGAATATTGAGGCGGATTCCACCTCTATTCTACCTCAACGACTGACGATTTATTTTTCCTTGCAGATCTTCCCAAGGAATTTGAATCGCTCTAATGTCAAATATAAATTTTGTTTGGCAACAGCTCGTTCCTCCAGCCTTCACTTGCAGACCTGTGTAGTATTCTCTGTATAAAAATTGGCATTTACTGTGACATTTCGGTGCTAATACTTGAAGCCTCACCTAGACTTCATCTGCGGCCTCTTTGATTCATTGCAGTGGCTGAAGTATTTAAGACCAGATGTGTTGAAGTCAATTTGTTTGATGTTCTAATCAAGTTTGCTGGCATCTGAAGTGAAGAATTGAAATACTATTAGCCCTCCATCTCTGAGATTCGTTGAAATACTTACTGTGGCTCAAATCTGAAGGGTATGCTCAGACTATTGCAATAGGCACTGTAAGAAGATATCTACAGGCAGAGACATCAACATATTATTGGCAGCAGACAGAAGGCATCTAATCATCCAGACTTGTCTAGAAAGCAACATTTGTTTAACACTATGGTTCACCTTGATGCAGATCTAAAGGAAACTTAGTGAGGATTGAAGCCCTCGGCTTTTGGTCTCTTTAATGGCACCAGGCTTGATTGCATGGATTTTCCACTGCTGTCAGTGCTCTGCAGCAGTGCACTGTATCTGACCATTAATGTTATTGGGTTATCCGCACTATAGCAGCTATTAGGTTTCTCCTTCTTTATAATTTCCAGTGGAGTAACACTTTAAAAAAGAAGAAAAGGAATGTGCAAAATACATGAACAACTGTTGCCTTTAATTTCGACATTGCTCGCTTCAGAAGTAAAGGGAGAGATGCGTTGCTTTTAAATGGAGATGCTCGCTGGAAAGCCAAAATATGGGAGTATTTTTTTCCCTGTTAACATGGTGTTATTCCATTTCCAGAGGACGAGGTCCCATTGCGCCTGCCACGGCTTCTTTGAATCTGATACTAAAGCATAATAAACATATAAATGATTTCAAAGCAACCAAAAGTCCAGTCAACAATTACAGAGCACTTTGTAAGGGGTGAATCTCCTAGTCGGTGATTGTTTTCTTATCGGTTCTTTTTTTGCTTTTCCATTTATCATTATTTTATTCTGCTGGACTGCTACTTGGAAGCTTTTAGATATTTTTGGTGCAGTAGTGATTTTGACAGCGAACTTCGTCTAGGGTTTGGACTGCTGTTTTGCAAACAGTCACACCCATTCCATATGATGTTTTGAAGGATGTTTGAGGGCGTTGTTTTGGAGACAGTCACACCCATTCCATATGATGTTTTGAAGGATGGATACTAAGGTTTTAGAAAAGTAACTGGGTTTGGTTCTTTAATGATTTTAATGAGCAGATTACTTTAATTGTTGGGGTGATATCACCATTATATGCACCAGATTGTCTGCTATTGGTTGCAAGCATTGTGATTATTTAGGGTACATTTTCACTTCAAAACAAGTTTCTAGTGGTGCATTTCTATTGAGAAAAATGACTACAATTACTGAAGTATTAGAGTTCATGAAAACTCTTATACAATCCACTGTTAATGACACATTACAAATCAGCAAA
>APFE030473975.1:111745-129809 GCA_000404065.3 Pinus taeda | reverse complement strand
CATCACAGGTTGAGACTTCCCTTTTCAGGTTGAAGTTTTACCTTTTATGTGGGGTGAGGCCTCCCTTTTACGGTTGAAGGTTTCCCTCTTTAAAAACAATAGGATCACTTCCTCTAGCAGAAGACTTACAGCTTCTTGCCAGTTTTGGAAGAGTTCCAGGAACTGCACTAAGCGTTCCAGTGTTGGTGGCTATCCTTAAACCACCGCCCTTTTTTTACCAACATTTCATAGAGCACATTCAGCCTAGTGCTGCCATGCATTATTGCACATTTTGTATTACAGCTCTTTTCTTGGACTCATACATAACCTTCGGATTAAGGGGGGGAATGTTGGACACCTAATCCTAAAGGGTTAGCGTGGAAGCCGAATGGACAAAGCAGTCCAAGGGACCTTGGGATGTGAATCCCAATGGTCACCATATTGTACTATAAATGTACATCTTTTGTGAATAAAAATTGTACTGAATGATTTATCTTTCCTATTGTTTTCCTATTTGTTCTCCTCTGTTTGTCTTCTTTGTGCTTGATTATAACTTTTGGTCGATGAAGTCTTGATAGAAAATAAGATCCATCCATAAAGAGAGCTTTGGTCCAACCATGAACATGTTTACAGTCTGGGAACATCATGCCTATACTGATTTTTCTACTTTGGTGTGTTCAAGCTTATCCAACTAGTGGAAATGAAAAAGGGGAAATATAAACGCGAAAACCTGAATAAAAGGTATTTACATGCTTCTCTAAAGGTACAACCTCTTCTGATCTCAATAAGTGAGGATCCCTCTACTTTCCCAAAAATAAATAAGTTCCTATGCACAGTTCCCTTTAAAAAATAACAAAGGCTAAAGAAGAGAAATGCTTCTTGCGTAGAGAGGTGAAGCAGGAAACTCCCTCGGGGTATTATCCAGGCTCACTGGGAGTGGAGCAATGTTTGTGTTCCTACGTGACTCCGTTGGGTTAATTTCTAGGCCCGCGGGTAGCGGAGCAACACTAGAGATGAAAAACTATACTCTGAAAATCTTAATCTCACGAGCTAAACTACCCTTCCAAATTTGAAACATTGTGATCTGGTTGAATCTTATGTTGTGTTCAACTGATAAGGTACAAAGGGGACCATGTCTGCTCATTGGGTAAGTGGTGAAACAGAAGTAATATACACAATGAACCAATACTTCCTGATGGACCAACGACCTGCACTAAAACAAACCAATACAAAGAAGATGGTATTCAACCAGTGTTTCACCAAGTGTTGTAGCAACTGCAACACCCTTTACAATTTTGGCCTATACGTAAATTTCAGCACCTACTATGGATCATGTGATCGAGCATTCCTTAGTCACTTATTGGTAAGATGATGATCTCAAGCTCCCCTCCTTGTTCTTAAGAGTTGTTCATGCTTTCATCTTATACATCATGTGTCATCTTCGGCCATGGGGATTATTGTTTTTGATGCAAAGGGAGGTTTGTTCTACTTCAACGGGAAATCTTTGTGCATATCATTTGTTCTCATTTCACATACATGTCTCGCACTCACTTGACACACTCTTGTCATGAACGTTGTTGCATTAAGTGAAGTATGTTTTCATATGTTCTGGATGGTCTATGTTGTATCACTAAGTGTTCAAGTGTGTGATCATAGTCAATTTCTATCACTGTTCACATCAATTCCACTGATCCCACACTTAGCCAAATTTTGGAGTTTCCCTAGAAACTTAGCCTAATCCAGCTTTCTGAAACTGCATAGTTCGCATCTGCAACCCTCAATCTTATCTGCTTTCCTTCTGGAACTGTGCAATGTGCAGAGAGTACAACCTCCCTTGGCATCCAAAACCATGTAGCGGTTTCCTCCAGTGTCCTTCCCTCAGCTGTACCCACTGTTTCCAGAAACTGCATAGTGTTGTCCCGTAAGTGCCCAGTCTTCCTTGCATCCAGAAATCGTGTAGAGGTGTCCTCGTAGGACCTCATGCCACAACAATTTTTTTATCCCAAAACTATGCAATATTGTCCCTCAACTTCCAAGTCTTCCTTGCATCCAAAAACTACACAGATGTGCCTCCCAGGGTCTCATTCCAACAAAAATCATTTCACACCGAAACTACACAGATGTGTCTCTCAGTGACCAAAAAGAAGGATGACATGCTAGATGATTCTTAAGGAGTTGAGGAGAAAGATAAGTAGACCAAGGAACCTAAGGTATGATAGAAAAGCAGGATCGCATGAAGACTTCATCGAATGCATAACCCTTTAGAGGGTAGGTAAGGAAAACAAAACACATCTCTTAGTGTAGCTTGAAGGACTTATTATCATTTTCATATCATTATGTCTTCAATGGCATGCATAGTTGCAAGCACTGAAAGTCATTCCATGTATTTCCTTTATGTGTCTTGCTTCCTTTTGCTTGCTTAACCAACTATCGTCTTTTGACATGTTGATTACTTTTCCATGCTTGCGATCTTATTCTGCTGATTTCAAAGGTTTGTATTTGTGTGTTTAGGTTGTCCTATCTATATTAACATTCATTGTACTCACACAAAAAGTTGTAAGCATTATTGCGCAAGTGTCATCAAAGTCATCCAAAGGTCTATCCCAAGTGTCGCACTTGTAACTTTCACCTCTAGATGGTCCCACATAGGGTCATGATTTGCTAAATTTTCCCGGTGGTCAACATCACCATGTTGTTGAAGTATGCTTTGTGTGTGATCACAATGTTGATTCTTCACGAGTTCACTTGTTTTTCACTCTTAGCCAATTTCTTGAAAATCTCTTGACAAACCAACTCCACTTCACTAGACTTGAACTGAGCTACACTACGTAGTATCAACCCTCAGTGGTGCTTCTATGTCTCCTAGAACTATGTTGTTCTTAAGGCTATCCTTCAGGTCATTTTCACTACGCAATCCCAGAAGTAAGCAATTTACTTCCTTCCGAGAACTGCATAGGTGTTGCCTTAAAGGCCAATCTGAATTGTGCACTATGCAAGAACATTCATTTGGCCTCCTTCCTACTCGTTACAACCTCATATTTCATAGAGACTTGGGCCTTCACTTCTCTTAGAAACTGCACAGAGATGTCCTCCCAGTGGCCTCCCTCAACTGTGACTCGGTGCTCTGTAAAACTACGCATAACTACCCAATTGTTGCTCTGCTACTCTGCCTTGCCTTCCCCAGGGAAATTGTGTGGATCTGCCTAGCTGGTCCCCTACATCCTTGTCATGTCTTCCCTAATATGCTAACTAAATCAACATTCTAATGGTCTCTTGTCTTGCTATTGGTGCAAATTTCTCCTCATAATCAATTCCATACTTCTATGTGAATCCTTTAGCAACTAATCTTGCTTTCTGTCTTTCAACACTCCCATCACTGTTAAATTGAGTTTTATAGACCCATTTGGGTCCAATCTTTTTCTTGTCATGTGGAAGCTCTGTCAACTTCCAAGTGTCATTCCTTTGAATGGAATCCATCTCATTTTGAATGGCTTGCATGCAAACCTCATTAGCACATGCATCTTCGAAACATGATGGTTGAAAATGATCCTTAGCTAATCAAGCGAAATTGACTATCTCGCCTATTGGGCTTTCTCCATGTGCTTGATTTGCACTCCTCTAATAAATATCTCACAATCTTCTTACCTTCCTTGTAGAACTTGGAGAAGAAGTTGGAATTGACCTTGGTATTTAAGAAATTGATGAAGGGATTCTTGGTGGAGTTAACCCACTAGTTACAAAAACATTAGTTGGGTGCTCATGATCAATATCAACAATTATATAATCATTCAAAACATATTTTGTCTTCTCAACATGGCCTTTTTGATGACCATAAACTCCCCCTTCATAAAAAACTACACCTCTTGAGACAATAAGCTTGTTAGTTAGAGGATTATACAATTTATAAGCCTTTTATGTCTCACTATACAATAAAAAGACATAACTCACTCCTTTCATCTAGCTTTTTTCTATTCTAATCAGGTACATGCACATAAGTCAAACAGCCAAAAGCTTTGAAATGATTAACATTAGGACTTTTTCCATACCAAGCTTCATAATGAGTCATCTTTTCGAGTGCACTGGTGAGGCTACGGTCGAGGATGTACACTGTTGTAGCAACTACATCTCCCCGATAAGAATTGTTCAATCCCTTAGTTTGTAATAGGCATCTTTCCATTTCAACCATAGTATGATTCTTCCTTTTAGCTATACCATTTTCTTGGGGTGTTTATGTCTTAGTATGCTTCTTCCTGATGCCATTCATATGACAATAAATCTAAAAAATGTTTGAGCAGAATTCTCCTCCACAACCAATCCACAAATATTTGATCTTTCACCCTTTCTCATTTTCTATGATGCCTTTGAACTTCTTGAATGTATCCACAGCCTCAATTTTTGCCTTCAAAAAATATACTCAACAATTTCGTGAGTAATCATCAATAAAAGTGATGAAATATGATGACTTACACAAAATATTAGTCTACATACAACTGCATATGTCTAAATGAACAAGATGAAGTGGGTGATGAGCCCTCCATGAAGTGCCCTTTGGAAACCTTTCCCTTGCATGCTTTCCTTTAGCACATCATTCTATTCGAAATAATACTGAGAGGGGGATGAATCAGTATTAGCAAGTCAAACAATTTTTCATTACCATAATCAAATTCATATACTCTACTTCAGTTAATGGAGCTCGCGTGTATATGCAATTGTGTTTAAGGCAACTAGTGTATATTCTGCAAACTTATTATTCATTAATTCATCATATGTTGATCTTTAATTAGTGCATCAAAACCACATAAATAGTAACCAGGTGCAGTAAAAAAAGAACAGACAATCACACACATGAACACAAGATATAAGGTGGAAACCCAATGTGGGTGAAAACCACCTGCTGCAATCGTCTCTATCTTCTTTTAATAATAAGAAACTTCTTTTTACAATTTTTGTACTGGTGCAGACTTATACCAGTATGCAGGCTTCTACCTACAGAAGGCTACAACCTTCTCTTGTTCTCCAGCTTCTTCTGGAAGGGAGCTACTACCCCCTAGCTCTTGTACTAGCTGATATGTTTACTAGTACATAGGTGCCGACCTACAGAAGGCTACAACCTTCTTTTTCCTTCTAGGGACCATGTTTCATAAATTTTCAGACTAGATCCATCAATAACATCATTCAATCATCAAATATATCTGCATTAACCAATCTCCTTTGCAACAACCAAAATTAAATCAATCAATCACTTTGACAACCCTTCAATCTGATCTTTCAGAATGTTGTAACCAGAACCCAGAACTCTGCAACAGCAAACAGAAGTAGCTAAAGCTTATTTTATAAGGTATATTCTACTTCCACGTGTCTAACCTGCATGCATACTCTCTTTTCTCAAGGCAAACCTGCGTACAGATCTGAAAATCAAATTTAAGATGAATACATTGTTGTGATATGTAGAACAAGTGTGTATACGCACCTTTTCTAAAGTGAACCTACATATAGATCTATAAATGATGATTTAAACATTACAACAATTCCAGACTTCGGTTATACCCAAATGATCATATTTACAGACTACAACATGCACCAATTATTCAGATAAATGATCAAACCACATAAAGATACTTTACTTCAAGCCTTAAGATCTTGACCCATCATTAGATCTTATCCTTCATCAAGCACTAAGGTTCATCCTTGGTTCAAATCCAGCTATGCACAATAACCCAATAACATGTACACTAGATCTTTCTCTTTATCAGATATTCAATACTTGAGTACCTTGGCGTAATTATCTTCCCCTCCTTTTATAGTCTTAGGCCTTACTCAATACCATGGACCAAAACCACTTAGGGCCAATACCTTGGACCCAATACCTAGGGTCAATACCTCGAACCAGATACCCTGGACCAATACCATGGATCAAAATACCATCAACCAAATACCTTGCACCAAAACTTAGTTTTCCAAGATATACGCGCCTTGAATTCTGTGAAAGTGCATTGGTACGTATACGCGACTTGTATATAGTGAACCTGTGTGTATACGTGGCTTGGCTAATGATGAACCTGCATGTACCTCTCTTTCTTCATTCTGATCTAAACTTTGTGTTGTTAACCTGCTGAATTGTGATCTGTTATTTGAGTGAGTTGCCATCAAGGACAACACCTATGTCATAATGCCAACCATCTCCCCCTTGGACTTGATGGCAACCTCAAGTCACTTTCCCCCTTTGTCATCAAGGGCAAAGGGTTATGCTCCCCCCGAGTACATGTTGAATTCTCTGATATGCTGAAGAGTGCTGATTGAGCTCCATGATCAAGTCCATGCTCCCCCTGAATATAAGCAAGGTCTATAGAAATATTTTCTAAAAGAAGAACATGACTCTATACATACATCATAAATGACCTTTCTATCACCAATGACTCATACATACATCCATCTCCCAACCAAGTGGGGATATAACAATTGTTTACACATGTCAAAACAAGAAACATTACATCATCCATCCCATGCATAATGGGGTAACAAATTAGTTCGTTTCATGACCTTTTCATTAAAAAATATACATGACATATATAATAGAGACCAAATATCTTAAACAAGACCATGATAGTCATCAACAACTATCATTAGCAGCATCTATCAATCAACATCCAAACCAGCAACTATGTTCTCCCCCTGAACCTGTTCCACCTGAATAAAAAACAACGGTGTGAATCTGTACCAAGATCTTCTAAGATAATGCCCACAACGCATTATTAGAAGCATATGCTCCCCCTGAACCTATGCCAGCTGATCACTGTCAAATATGGTCATTTCACATAATAGAAGAGTTATCAAGGCATCATTATCAATCAGATATCAAGTTATCAACAACTTATGAGAGCCAACATATGTCATCCACAGATTGTAACCATCATTAAGCAGAGTAGATAATTCACTGAACCATATCAGACCCCTTTCTTCTTGAGTCTGGCCCACTGCTTTTCTTCAAACCAACATATACACGACTGTATCCGCAGAAACCATCGTATTTATGTGACTATGCTTCATGAAACTCGCGTATAACCACCTCTCTCTGAAAAAGATAGGATTTAATAGCAGGATGATGCATCAACTACTCCCAACTTCTATCTGAGATATTCAAATGTCTCTTGGTCAGTGGTTTGGTGAATATATCAGCAACCTATTCTTTGGAGAGAACATACTCCAATTTGACCTTTTGTTCAAGCACTTGTTCACGTAAACAATGATATTTGATGGGTATCTGCTTGGTCTTGGAATGCATGACTGGATTCTTTGAAATACTGATGGCACTTGTATTATCACATAGAATGGAGATGGGTGGAGTACATGTGATCTGAATGTCTTGCAACGTTTACATCATCCAAAGGAGTTGTGTGCAACAAGATGCAGCAGCCACATATTCTGCTTCAGCTATAGATAATGCAATTGAACTTTGTTTCTTACTGAACCAAGATACTAATATGGAACCCATATAGAATGCACCACCACTAGTGCTTTTTCTGTTATCAACTCTTGCTGCCCAATCTGCATCTGTATATGCATGAAGTGTAAGATCTATATCTCTAGGATACCATAAACCAAAATTATGTGTTCCTTGAAGATATTTGAAAATCCTTTTGACTGCCTGAAGGTGCGATTCCTTTGGATTTGCTTGGAATCTTTCAACTATTCCTACTGCATGCATGATGTCTGGTCGGGTACTTGTTAGATAAAGTAGACTGTTAATCATAGATCTATAAGTTGGTTGATGTGCTATTGTTGATTCATCATTTGAGCTGAGACTACATCCTGTTACCATT
This sequence comes from Pinus taeda, assembly GCA_000404065.3. Lineage (NCBI taxonomy): Eukaryota > Viridiplantae > Streptophyta > Pinopsida > Pinales > Pinaceae > Pinus > Pinus taeda. Next base: position 122,010 of record APFE030473975.1, on the reverse strand, counting down.
GGGGTACATACTGGTTTAAAATCTTCCATGTTACATTTTTTCAAGATCTGTTTGAGATATTTGGTTTGTGACAGAAAAATACCATCTTTATTTTGTTGAACTTGTAGACCAAGAAAATATGTAAGCTCACCAAGCAGGGACATTTCAAATTCTTACTGCATTACGGAAGCAAAATTCCGACTCATGGCTTCTTCATTGCTACCAAAAATGATATCATCAACATACACAACAAGTATTAGCAATTTATTATTGTAAATCTTTGTATATAGATTGCTATCAGCTAATCCCTTTTAAAAACCTTGTTGATGGAGATATTTGTCAAGATGGTAATACCATGCCCTTGGAGCTTGTTTTAGACCATAGAGAGCCTTTATGAGTCTGCATATAAGTTTTACATCATTTCCAAGAATGAATTCATCTGGTTGCTCAATATAGACTTCTTCTTCTAAGTCTCCATTAAGAAAGGAAAATTTTACATCCATTTGGTATACTTTGAATTTCTAAAAACTAGAAAAAGCAAGGAACATTCTTATGGCTTCAAGTCTAGCAATAGGTGCAAAAGTTTCTTCAAAATCTATACCTTTTTGTTGAGCATATCCTTTACAAACAAGTCTGGCCTTGTTTCTAATAACTTCTCCATTTTCATTCATCTTTTTTTTAATATCCATTTAGTTCCTATGATATTCTTATCATGAGCTCTGGGAACTAATTCCCAAGTATTATTCTTTTCAATTTGCTCATGTTCTTCATTCATGGCCTTGACCTAACATTCATCTTTGCATGCTTCATTTATATTTTGAGGTTTGGTGGAGGATAGCAATGCTAGATAGCTTGAAGCTTCTGTAATAGTCCTTCCTGTCTGCAAACCTGCCTCTTTCTATCCCAAAATTTGAGTCTCTGGATTTTTTGCTGAACATACTTGGACAAAGTCTTTTTTTCTATTGTTATCTGTTCTTTTGGTGCTTCATTGGTTTCTTCTTCAGAATTAGCCTAATTTGATGTGGGAGGATATTCTTCATCGTCATCATAATCTTCGGTTTTTATTTGTTTTGGATTTTTGCATGCTTCATCAACCACAACATCAATACTTTCAATAATTTTCCCAAGTCTTTTATTATAACATTTATATCCTTTACCTCGGGAAGAGTAACTAAGTAGAATACCTTCATCTCCTCTGGGTTCAAACTTACCAAGTTTTTCATTAGTCCTTTTGATGTAACATTTGCTTCCAAAAACTTTGAAATAATTTACAGTAGGGGTCTTACCATACCAAAGTTCATGTCGAGTTTGAGTGCTATTTACCTGAACATTTGCTTGGTTGAGAATAGTGATGACAGTGAATGCAGCTTCACCCCAGAAGGTTGTAGGAGTTCCAAACTCATATAGCATAGCACAAGCCATTTGTTGAACAGTTCTGTTCATCCTTTCTACCAATCCATGTTGTTGAGGAGTCCTTGCAGTGGAGAATTTCCTTTTTATTCCACGTTCTTCACAAAAGTCAAAGAATTCATCTGAGGTAAATTCCCCTCCGCGATCAGATCTGAGGCATTTGATTTTGCGTTCTGATTCATTTTCAACCAAATCTTTGAAGGCTTTGAACTTTTCAAATGCTTCATCTTTATTCTTTAGAAGTCTTTTCCAACACATTCTGGAAAAATCATCAATGAACAATATAAAGTATTCTTCTCCACAAGGTGACTTTTTCCTTGATGGTCCGCATAAATTAGTATGAACAAGTTCAAGAGGTTTACTAGTTGATCCTTCCTTTTTAGGGAAGTGCAATTTGGTTTTCTTACCAAATTGACATGATTTTCATATTTTATTTTATGTAATGTTGATTTCAAGAAGATCACGAACAACCTGGAATCTGCATGCTTTTCTTATTTGAGAGAAGCTTAGATACCCCAATCTTCTGTGCCATAGCCGGTGTTCATCATTTTTGCTTAGATAGAACTGTTTTTGTCCTCCCTTGAGTATTTTTAAGTTGTTTGGATTTCTTATACCTTTGATCACGGTTTCTCTTGTATCAAGTTCACATACAACACATCCATTTGATCGAAATACTACATTTCCTTGATCATACATTTGACTGACACTCAACAGGTTATGCTTTAGACCATCAACATACATAACATTCCCAGGTTTAAATTTTCTTTTGAGAGAATAGAGCCTTTACCTTTTATGACAACAGGAGAGTCATTTCAAAATGATACCTTCTTTTCCTTTTCTAAGGCATTATATGAATGAAGTTTTTCTTTGTCACCTGTCATGTGTTTTGAACATCCACTGTCGATGTACCACTTATTTTCTTGTCCTTCTACATACAATGCTATACCACATCTTTCTGTTTGTGGTTCTTTCTTTTTCCATATTTTGGGACTTAAGCGAGTTTGCTCCTTCTGAAATGTTTGCCAAAATTTACTCCTGCATTCAGATTCTTCATAACCGAAGTTGTTGCAGATAAAGCATTCTATTTCATTTTCAAGAAGAGAAAAGTTATTGTAGGACCTTTTCATGATCCCTGTCACATTCCTTCATCCTTCTCTAGTCATGATGATCTTGTAAGAAACACATTTAGTAGCTTTGTGTCCAAAGTTATGACATGAAGAACATTGGCCATTAAAGAAGTTCCTGCGATTATCAAATCTACTGACCTAGTGATTGTAGTTTCTATTGATATTCATTCTTGAATCAAATTGAGTATGATTCACTTGAGGTTGGTTGTAGCTTCTGTTCATCCTTGAAGTAAATTGAGCCTGATTTACCTGGTGATCTACTTTATATCTTTGCTGACGATTGTCAAACTATTCACTGCTCTTTCCTGCATGAAGATAGCTTTTAGTGGAGGTTGTCGGCTTCTGTGCTTGAGATGCATATTTAGTATATCCAAGACCTGTCTTTATCAGAGGATATCGCTGCACTTTGATAATTTCATTTAAGGTTTCTAATCCTTTAGAAAATCTAAGATTGAGAGCTTTTGTTTTCTCAATATCCTTTCTTAGACCCACAATTCACATTCTAGTTTTTCATTGTGTTTTTCTCTTTCAGCAAGTTGGAATGTCAAAGTATCTATAATAATATTCTTTTCTTCTAAACATATTTTGAGTTTAGATATTTCTTCATAAAGATCATCTTCATCTAAGGCATCCAAGAAATCATCATCTTCAAAAGCCATCAGAAGTCTAGAGTCATTACTATTTTCATCTTCATCACTAATTGATAAACCATCACTATCTTCATGCGTATAGTAGCTCTTCTTACTTACACTTTGCTTTCTATTCAATTTTGCAGATTCCTTACATTTATCAGACTTATCTTTATGAGGACATTTGGCAGCATAATGACTAACTCTTCCAAAAGAAAAACATTTGAAAGGTAGTTTACCTCTGAATCTTTTGAAACCCTGTTGAAGGTTCTTAACAAGGTTTGCTTCTTCTTCTCCATCTAAAATATGTCCTAATTCATTGAGTCCTTATTTTCCTGAAGCTTTAAATGTGGCTTCTCTCATAACCGATGGACCTCATTTTCTCATCTCGAAAGCAGTTAAGATTCTGTGTAGCTATGTCATAGTAATAGTCTGAAGATCCTGCTTTTATTCTATGGCAGATACTTTTGATTCAAACTTAGCAGACAAGGATATTAAAACCTTTTCAACTAAAGTAACTTATTTTATCTCTTTACCCAAATTCTTCATGCAATTAACAATCTCATCTATACGTAAGAAATAACTAGATATACTTTCATCATTGTGCATTTTGAGAGTTTCATATTGAATTCTAAGAGTTTGCAGTTTTGCACGTTTTACCTGAGAGTCTCCTTCATAGCTTAGAATGATTTTGTCCATATTTCTTTGGTGGATTTGAGTTGCATAACTTTGACAAATTCTGATTGTGATAGACTTCCCAATAATGTATTGACAGCTTTGGCATTGGTTTCATATTGCTTTTTACATGTTGCATCTGTAGGAATTGTTGATGGAAAAGTATATCCTCCTTCCACGATTTCCCAGACATCTATTCCAAGAGATTGAAGATAGGTTGTGGTTCTTACCTTCTAATAAACGAAGTTGCTTCCATCAAATATTGGTTGTTTGATGGATCCCTCTCTTCCTTGATTACTCATGATGATGGATCTTCCTTCAAGCGATCATGCTTCTTCTTAAGGACCTGCTCTGATACCAATTGTTGGAAATAATACTGAGAGGGGGGGGTGAATCATTATTAGAAAGTCAAACAATTTTTCATTACCATAATCAGATTCATATATGCTACTTCAGTTAATGGAGCTCACATGTATACGCAACTGTGTTTAAGGAAACTAGCGTATATTCTGCAAACTTATGATTCAGTTAATTCATCATATGTTGATCTTTAATCAGCGCATCAAAACCACATAAACAATAACCAGGTGCAGTAAAAACAGAACAGACAATCACACACATGAACCGAATGTCGGTGAAAACCACCTGTTGCAATCATCTCTATCTTCTTTTAATAATAAGAAACTTCTTTTTACAATTTTTGTATTGATGGAGACTTATACTGGTACGTAGGCTTCTACCTGTAGAAGGCTACAACCTCCTCTCATTCTCTAGCTTCTTCTGGAATGGAGCTACTACCCCCTAGCTCTTGTACTAGCTGATATGTTTACTAATACATAGGTGTTGGCCTACAAACGGCTACAACCTTCTCTTTTCTTCTAGGGACCACGTTTCATAAATTTTCAGACTGGATCCATCAATAACATCATTCAATCATCATATATATCTACATAAACCAATCTCCTTTGCACCAACCACAACTAAATCAATCAATCACTTTGACAACCCTTCAATCTGATCTTTCAGAATGCTATAACCATAATATAGTAACCAGAACCCAAGCTAGAACCCAAAACTCTGCAGCAGCAAACAAAAGTAGCTAAAACATATTTTATAAGGTATACGCTACTTCCATGTGTCTAACTTGCGTGCATACGGTCTTTTCTCAAGGTGAACCTATGTACAGATCTGTAAATCGAATTTAAGATGAATATGTTGTTTTGATATGAAGAACAAGCGTGTATACATGCCTTTTCTAAAGTGAACCTGCATACAGATATTTAAATGATAATTTAAATAGTACAACAATTCCAAACTTCAGTTATACCCACATCCTCATATTTACATACTACAACATGCGCCAGTTATTCAGATAAATGATCAACCCACATAAAGATACTTCACTTCGAGCCTTAACATCTTGACCAATCATTAGATCTTATCCTTCATCAAGCACTAAGGTTCATCCTTTGTTCAGATCCAACTATGCAAAATAACCCAATGACCTGTACACTAGATCTTGCTCTTCATCAGCTATTCAATACTTGAGTACCTTGGCCTAATGATCTTCCCCTCCTTTTATAGTCTTAGGCCTTACTCAGTACCATGGACCAAAACCACTTAGGACCAATACCTTGGACCGAATACCTGGTGTCAATACCTTGGACCAGATACCTTGGACCAATAACATGGATCAAAATACCATGGACCAAATACCTTGGACCAAAACTTAGTTTTCTAAGATATATGCGCCTTGCATTCTGTGAAAGTGCATGTGTACGTATACGTGACTTGTATATAGTGAACCTGCATGTATACGCAGCTTGACCAATGGTGAACCTACATATACCTCTCTTTCTTCATTCTGATCTGAACTTTGTGCTATTAACCTATTGAATTGTGATCTGTTCTCTAAGTGAGTAGAAATCAAGGACAACAACTGTGTCATAATGCCAACACATTCACAAACCTCCTTATGCTCCTCTACCTTGGGCAAACTAGAAACTAATGCATGTGAGGTTAGAAACTCCAAACTATGAAAATTTAAATGCTCATACCTGAGATTCCATAACCATCTTGAATCCTCATAAGCCATATTTGCAAGATTGTTGGTATGTTCATCAAACCTTAAGGGAAACATCCCATTTCTTGTCATAGGCACAACAATGATCACCCTATTTCCCTTATTCTTATCACAGATGGTACATGTCTTATTTTCAAAGACTACTTTATAATTTTTCTCACATAACTCCCCAACACTCAACAAATTATGCTTCAATCGTGGAGTATAATAAATTCCATGAATACTCTTTATACCTTATTTTGTTTGGAGCTCCATAGCTCCTTCAGTAGCAACCTCCAATGGTTTATCATTTCCAAGATGGATCTTCGATTTGAAACTTCCATCCTTTGCTGAAAGCAACTTCTCATTCCTTGTCATATGGTTAGAGCATCCAGAATCTAGGTACCAAACATCTTTACTAGTATTTTCACCTTTGGCATAAGATAAAAATAACTGATCTGGAGGATACTCACCACTTTCTTGAGCATAGTTAGTATATTTTCCTTCTTTCAATCTGCATTGTCTTTCAAAGTGGCCATACATGTTACAATAGTAACATTGAACATTTCTCTTATCAAACCTACCTCTACCTCTACTTCTGAAACTACCTCTTCCTCTTGAGCCACTTCTTCCTCTACCTCATGAAAACTTTTGGCTTTTCCATTTACCTTGACCCTGATTGCTTTTGGCACTACTGCTGCTTGCATCTTCATTCTTTGTAATTTGTAATTTAGAGGAAAACTCTTTCTCTACACCTTAAAAAGTGTCCTTCAATATTTCTTCATGAGACATCAAGGATCCGACCAATTTATCAAACTATAGTTTTGGCAAATCCTTACTTTCTTCTATGATTATCGCAACATGATTCCATCTATGCGTTAAAGATCTCAATACCTTTTTACTTAAAACTTCATTATTTACAGTTTCTCCAAGTGTATCCATTTTATTGACCACAACTTTGAGTCTCACACAATAGTCACTAACACTTCAGCTTCTTGCATCTTCAAATTCCCGAACTCTCGCTTCAATGTTCAAAGCTTGACCACCTTAACTTGATCACTACCTTGGTAATCTTCTTGTAGATTCACCCATGCATCTTTGGCATTTTTTTTCTCCTAATATTCTCAAAAATAAGTTCTTATCAAGCGCTATCTAAATGTGAATCAAAGCTTGAGCATTCTGTTATCGGGAAAACTAGTGTCCATTCAGAGCTGCTAATCCCACTAAGATGGGTAGCTATCTTAGAAATAAACAAACTAAAGTTACTTGTGTTTTCCTTTATGAGAGATAGATGAGAGAGAAGCAGAGAGTACCAACCTCAGTCTTTCGCTTGGCTCCTTGCTTGTTTCCTCCCTCCTTTGATAGAGTTTTGCCACTCCTTCCTCATTTGTCTCGCTTCAAAGAAACACCTGTAGAGTCAAAGTAGCATAATACCATCAAAGCATAGAGATCTATAACCATAAACAATATAGGATTAGATATATATTAACCATACAAATGCATATGTCAACACAAGATTCAAAATTATACAAGAATATGGAGGAAAACTCAAATAGCTTTATTGATGGAAGTAGTAGAAGAGAGGATTACAACCCATTGGTCTGACCCAGCGCCATCCTCCTAGCATGAAAGCCCTCTTCACCTCATGACAAGCTATATCACCCAACACTATGATGTTTCAAAGAGGAACCAACAACTCTTCCTTACAAAATACAAAATTCCAGCCTTTGGATCTCTAGGATGAGGTATCCATATATAGATATTTGTAGGTGGGCGAGTCAGCTTTTGGGATTTTGATTAGTGTCATTTCTTCGATAGTTCTTGGTTCCACTTGGAGATTTCATGATATCTTACTCATCCTTGGGCGAATTCAGAGAGGCAACTGTCAAATGAGAAGTTTCTAGAAGATTCTTTGAGTTTCCACCTAGAAACCTGCCTCTACCATTTTTCTACTCTCACTCATCGCACCCTACAGAAGTGCTTTTCAGTATGCATCACACCCCCCGTGTGTAATAGGTGAGATGCATCACACCCTGACCATGGAGCAAGTGATATGGTCCAATTTTGACCAGTTCTGAACAGTTTTTTAGGGAGAACTTTTGGGAAATGATGTAATCAACTAACCTTGTTCCTTTAGGGTATGAAACGACACTTTTAGGGTCTTAGAAATCCTTGGTTTATGGACATATGTGATTGGAGTTATAGTTCCCAAATATGTCTATAACAGTTGCCCCCTAAAGCATGAGGTCGTAAATCTTTTGGGGTCGGGTGAAATGCTTTATCATGAGGATCCGAGGTTTTTCAAACTGGAAGGTCACCTGTAATAAGACACAATACAATACATTATCTTCATAATATTTTGATGATTTAGCTGAGGCATGCATTCCCATGCTCAGCTTTATAAATTCATTTTCATGTACATAGGATAGACAACTGTCTGTGTGGCAGACTGATCATTCTGGTAGAGCCATCATCCCTTGGCTTGGATAATTATCTGTGCAGCTATGATGTACATTTGACGTCTTTATTTTTCCTGAATATATCACAGCCTGAATGGATGGAACTAGATCTGGGGTCTTCAAAGTTGTTCAATCTTTGCCCAAAGTACAAGTCGATCCATGTGAGAAGATGTTCTGATATCGAACATGGAAAGACATCGCTTGATTACAAGCCAATGATGTAAGCTATTAACAAGCGTGAGGGGAATCACTGATAATGATGATAACCCTCGAGGTATTGTAGTACAATTCACATGCTGCGAATACATGAGTCAATGTTGAACACCACGTAAAATCTTTCGTTTGAAGGCCATTCATGTAAACCTGTCGCCGGAAGTGAGAAAGTTGTCATTGAAGCATGCTAGCTTCAAAGTACTGAAAGGGTTGTTCCTAGGTCAACTTCTTGGATAACGAGCTGATGTCGACAAGAAGTGACCCATCATAGGAGGACCTTAATGAATCCCACACCTATGACACGAAACAAAGAAAATTATTTTGTGGAGATGAAAACGATCTAATGATACAAGGTTTAGGGTGGCATTCATGAAAGAATGGAGCGTGAAGGTATTGTAGTGGATGAGGCGTAAGCTGGGTTGGTGAATTCTCTGAGTGACTTCTCTTGAACATATCGGCGACACTTAAATGGATTGGTAGCACTAACCCCAAAAATGGATGGTACGGAGGACCAATGGCGATATGACCGGTGAACAGAATAACCCAACCCCACTTAATCATGGTGATGGAGTGAAATTGTCATGTTCAAGAGTGACCTGCTACCAATAAAGTTTCTTCAATTTTTCTTCCCAATTTTTCCCCAGTCATTTCTGACCAGTCCCTCTTTATTTTTGTCAAGCTTGAGGAGGATAACATATGCTTGTTCTATAATTTTCCTTTTGGGAAAACCTGTCGCTATGTTTTAACGAGCCTAGCGATAGTGAAACTCGCTCTTGTCTGTAATTGACAAGTTTCTCACTATTGTTTTAACGAGTTTAATGACAAATATAACTTGGTCCTTTTCAATTTTAGAGAGTCTAAAAAGAGACAGAAAGGAAACTCCAGTAATCCCTTTTCGTATTATAATCCCTTAAGTCCGAAAAAGTATAAAATGATACGAAAGGGATGACTTTTCTGATCACTTTAACGAACTGAAAAAGACAAGCGCTTGATCATTTTGTGTAATGATCCCTCAGGTCCAAAAAGATTAAAATCTAGAGGAGGGATGGCACTTCCAATGAATTTAATGAACTGGAGAGGCCAATTTCTTGGCAATATTTTAATATTTTACGAGTCTAAAAAGAGCTTCAAAGAGACTCCTCTTTGAGGAACAAGTGATATTTTTGGGTAGCAACTAGTTCCATGTAAGGTTTGGAAATTTTAAATCATGACAGTGTAAAGAAGGTGGCTAACAGAATCACTCTTCGCAATTGTTCCTCAAAAGGTCAAAAAATCAGGTGGAGGCGGATGATTGGCTAAAAAGTGGAGGTGATGGTAAGAACATGACCAAGGCTCAAAAGCTGATAGTAATGTGATCACAAGGGTTATTTAACGAAAGTGGATTCATTTTTTTAAAATGAGATTAAACTTTTGGGGGAACATATGCTCATAACTAGGTTTATTTTTTAACGAGCTTGAACTTTGCAGAAACATTTCTCACACCAATCGTATAATAAGGATATCTCTCATCAGTAGGTTCATTTTTTAGGGAGCTTGCTTGTTATAAACATTTTTGGGAACTTCAACTCCCATCACAAATGTCCATAAACTGAGGGCTCTTAAATCCCTAAAAGAGTTGCTTCACTGCCTAAAGGAACAAGGTCAACTGATTACATCATCTCCCAGAAGTTCTCCACTGAAAACTGCTCATAAATGGTCAAAACTGGACCAT